>LD357219.1:14414-32259 GCA_001465055.1 Ptychodera flava
GAATGCATTGAAAATGGTGACCCTCCCAAAACTTTTAGCATAAGAAATAGTGACCTTCCTTAAAATGAATGCACAAAATATCATGACCGTTCCCATCTCCATTTTAATGCAAATACGTATAAAAAGAGATAAGTATGATTTATCAACGATTATTAATAATTAAATAGTATTATTATTTAAAATCTAATATTGTCCGGTATTGTACAACAGAAATAAGCTTAATAAAATTACAATATAAAATTTTCCGAAAGGTAGCAAAAATGGATTGTTTGTGACAAGAAGTGGTGCAATGCAACCATTGTTGCATTGAGTGGTGTACCGTCGCTGGGGTGATTTATTGCTATTATATCATGACTGTAGACGCCAAATCACTCTTGTTTCTTGTTTCATTTTGGCCGACCTGTTGTGCTGTATGAAAAGCATAGAATTTGTGTGTATCGTCTGCCGTAGAGGGCGTAGCTCATTGACATTAACTTTAGATCATTCTGGATCAAGGACTGAACGAGGCCAGAGGGTCGGCGAACCAAAACACAAAAGTTTTACGGTTTCACTGCATGAAAACGCAATAATACAGATAAATTCACATTAATGAGTTACCTGTATAATAGAATAATATACGTGAATTCACATGAATCCACATGAATACAGGCTTGCTGAATACAAGCAATGGATTATTGACTGTATTCATCTGTATATGCACTCTTCAGCTAAAATACAGACAATAATTCATGCAAATACAGTATGTATTATTGGATTTTCATGCAGTGTTTCGTCTTGGTTTTGCGTTATCTACGGTAGTATAGTTTTCCGTAGTGAGTTGTTACAGTATTTCATAGGCATTAAATGATGCAGAAAGCATCTTAAAATGCATCATAACGTGAACTGCCTGTCTGAATAGCGACAGACAAATGACCTTGGTTGAACTGCCAAGGTGAGTAGCAGCTACCCCGTGGAGTTGTTTATTCAATGCTAGGCTAGACGGAATCAGTAAACTTGGAAGGCCCGCCTCCCTCTGAGGAACTGCAAAGGACAAGGTAGGAACCAGTAGGTTGCAGTAATAATGACAGTGTATTGAAATTCTTGCGTGGAACGTCATAAACGGATTTTTGCTCAAGCAGAGAGCTAGTTCGTATGCCAGCCGTGGTATATCGCCAATATACCACGGTTCTGTTCGCGTCTCAACCAATCAGATCGTAGTATTTGCACCATCAATATACTGGTATGATATAAAGGCGAATATCACACTTTCCTGCTTTAAATCATATCACTGATGAACGACAATGTGTCTGTTTAACGGCTGAATTGTTGACATATAAAAATTGTATACATGCCGACATCACTTTGTTTGATTCATATCATAAATAAGAAAGATAATCTTAAACAATGGTGTCATGGGAACATTAGTGCAGGCATATATAAGAAGATGAACTTTAACGGTTCGAATATGAGGATTATGCCCCAACACAACTGATTTGGGAAGTTATTGTTACTGATAGATATTCATTAATTAGATCATCTTAATGATATTTTGTAAACAAAAGACTTGGGAGAATGATTATTTGTATAGGTAAAAAGCATATTTACTATAGTTGGGTCATATTATATCTTGGAATTGTTGTGCGAAAATGCAATGCTCTCCCTCAAAAGTGCTTGCACCAAAATACAAACATTCCCCACATCCTTGCATAAATAAGTAACCTTACCCAAAATTGCACCAGCCCCCCCCCCCCCCGTTAACTCTGTCCAGGCCCAAAATAATTAATAAGATGCATTTAACCTTCTTGAAGCTCTGACAATCAATAAAGCGTTGAGTCAAAATACCTCTGAGCCCTATTTTGAGAAAAGGTTTTCTCAATCTCTTGTATTACAAAGTGTGCGCCCCCAATCCTCACCTGGGAAGAGCACAGAAGGAGTGCTTTATAACAAAACTCAGTTTCTGACTCTAGTAATCTTGAATAGCACAAACTAAAATAGGTTCGAGGTCTTTGACCTCGTGGCTTATGAAACGCATATATCATGTTTCCAGAACAGCGGGACGAAATTTGACATACGAAACATATAATACACCTATGTTTTCAGGTTACATGGATGGCCTTGTAGGTTTATTAAGATACTACATAAGCCAGAAATGCGCACTTTATATAAGTGTGCAGTGTATTGGTCTAGAAAGATCCAAACAGTTTCAACAAGGTCACACCAAACTAACTCCAAACTTCTCGTATGCTAAACATTTTCTATATTAACAGATGGACAAGATACTCAAAATATTTCTCAAATTTTGCCTTCGGAAGATTGTATGACCTTTATCGTCATGAAAATGATGTTTGCGAACCCGACTTTGATATATTTGATTATTTTTGTCTTCTCTTATGTTAGGTGCAAGGGGACCAGTCGATTGCGTATTATAACATGCACATTAAAGCGTACTTGCTAGACGAAACAACCAATTCAACTGCGTAAAATATGTACTGCGTGGAAGAAGCGGAATTGTATTGCCTTGCATGTTTGCAGAATTGATGTTACAGCCTCAGCGGTAGCGTCTTTTCACTTTATTTGCATTTTTTTGTTTCAAACATTATTACTAGTTATGTCATTGTACTATACTCAGCCGCTACGTATGCCTACTACACGCTACTCTCATATGAGAAATACGTTGATAAATTTGAGTCTTCAGCATGATATATTTAGGTTGTATCCAATATGGCTTCAGTTTATAGGTCAATGTAAAAATCTTGACATTGTGTTAATATTCAATTGATAAATAAAGCATTTATAATTTTTAATCATATTGCATTCCTTGCAAAATCTGTGGTATAGTTTGTCAGTTTAGGGGATAATTATGTAATATCATCACTGTATCTATGATGTGTAGTGATGGAGGGCGCTCTTCAAAACACCAGTTTGATGTGATGTTTACTGCATTGAAACAATAGTACCAGGTGGACACGTCAACACCGACACGACTCATATTATTAATTGTCCGATTTATAGGAGGTTTGAGTAAAATTCATGTTTGGGCAAGAGAGAAGTGCTTAAAGACGGCGTTATGACTATCACTTAATAGACAATGAAATATGTATTCATGTCAAATTTCATGTTGATTTGTTAATCTTCACAGAACATTGCTCTTTTTACGTTTTTCTTTAACCGTAGAGCAAGCGGATATTTTGTACGACATGTTTTAACATACCATATTGAGCCAAAAGCCTTTGAAAGCTGATTAGTTTTCCCGCTGTTAATATTTCGTCAGCAAATGATAAACAACTATGTATTTCTGTATTACATCTTTTTGCATATAACTCTGGATTTAACAACACAACACGCAGCAATTGGTACATAAAGATGAAAGTATGTCAAGGAAATATCTGCATTCGTGTTTCAATTGTAAAGGGAGATCAGCTGTGGTGTTCGATAACATTTCTATTTTTAATTTTATTTTAACAGAAATGGGCTCTTTTTCTCAATAATGTTATTTAAGCTGGAAAGTATGTAGCTTTGTAAACTCATTTCGTCGTGTAAAACATGCCAAGTTATCGTGAGCAAATTAATTAATATGTTCCTCGTTAAAAGTCATTGCCATTAATGACATTTTGCATTACATACACACAACGGCTATGTCAAAGGGAGGGGGTCGTTGGAACTGCGCCTGTGTGACTTTCCCTCTACAAATAATGTATTTACTGAATGGTATCTAGATGCGTCACAACAACATAGCTGCAACATTCAAATGTTACTATATACATCATGACAAACATGTTTTGACTTTCACCAATCGCCAATGTACCTTGGATACAGTGATTGCAAGGTCGCTACACATACGACCTTTTAGCCCAGTATCGATGGCCTCCTCCCTTAAACTAATTGGACACTTGGCGTTCCACTAACTTTGTAACCAGAGCGAGAAGCAAGTGTATTTTACCACAAAATACTGGAAATACATTAAATGTTACAGCTCATGAAACTTTTATTTCAAAACTTTAGGCATGTGTATATGCAGACTGCGTATATTGCAGGCACTTGGACGTCTTGGCCTAACTAGAACTTTGTGAAGTATATGACACTAAAATCTGCAATCAAAAGTTCGTGTTGAGCTGTATTGACACAAACACATCGTCACTGTTTCGGTGTCTCTGAGCTAATATGCACGAAATGAAGCTCTGTCTCGCCTTCTCGATCTTGTTGACCAGTCAGAAAACCAAAGGTAGGTTATGGAATATAAGCAATAATCGATGCTTCGTTGCAAGGTTTCTTAACTGACATGATCTAGTTTATGTCCATTCAAAATTAAAGTAATGACAACAACCGTTACACAAACGTATAAACAGCGAAGTAGGACCACACGTAAACTTTACTGTTTTCTTGAAGATTCGTGGACGGAAGATTCGTGGATATGAAATGTGATCAATTAGGACAATAGTACCAAGCCATAATAAGTGTGCAAGAAGCCACAGAGTGAGCATTGCAAGATTGATTTTGTTCGATCTCGTCAAATTTTAAACTTTTCAAAATGATATATGCTTATAACAGTATGCTTCTAACCATTCTAAAGCTGTGACACTCAATGCAAGCATAGGCAAAATAAAATCGTTTCCCATTTCTAGATGTGCTCCTAGAAATCACGAGTATTAGTAAGAGTGCCCCCTCAATCCTCACTTATGTAAGCATACAAGTGCTTTGCAACAAGAGACAGTTCTCATATAGCCTTGAAAAGTGTAAAAATAAGTTACCTTTCGTAAGTCTTTGATCCCATGGCTTATGAAGTATCCCCATTCTTTAGAACAGAAGGACAGAAGAATTTGACACGGTATTTACCTAATGTGATTTTTCATTCTTTCACATTAACAGTACTTGCCGTGTAGGTTCATCTGTATACCACATAATATATCTAGAAATTCTGACCAAATGGATTTAGTTCTCTCAATATTTCAGTATTCCAAATGCATTTTGAGTGAAATCTCATCAGATAAATATGTAAAACAGAGTCAAACCAAAAATATTCCCTCGTATGCCAAAAGTTGTTGGTACTTTTTAATGTGTCCTTTTCAATGTAAGAGACTCTCAGAACGTGTTTCAATTATTGCCTTCACACAATTGTAGGGTTACTGTAGACTTTATAAGTATTGAACACGATTGGAACTAATTTGGGATAATTGGATCTTCGAATTTTTCAAATTTTACAAAAGTGTTATGCTACCTATAGCTGAACGTTGCAATATTACAAATTACTTCTAAAAACAAGTGTATAACCTAAAAGGAAAAGCGGATGAGCCTATATTTGTAGATTAAACCGACATGACTTCACCATCCAATTATCCCAAATTAGTTCCAATCGTGTTATTGTTTCAATTATCATACATGCTATGCCTGTATTGCCATTCTTCGATTGTTCAGATGATACTGATATAAACCCATATTTTAACTAATGAAAATACGAATTATATTTTCACTGTAAGCTTAACCGAACTACTGACAGCGACGCGCACGCGTGACCTTCGCTGGTATGCATGACCTTCGTTGGTATATATTAAACAGCTGAGCGAATGAGACAAATGACAATCCGAAACGTCATTAAGATTATGGTCAAAATTTTGTTGTTTGCAGTCACTTCATGGATATTGCACTTAGGCTAGCTGTGGAAACGCAGCTATCTGTTGGCGGGGTTGCGTGCGTCGTTATGTGGGTCAAAGGTCAAGCCCGCCACGGATAGGGGTTGACCTTTGACCCACATAACGACGCACGCAACCCGGTAACCCCGCCGAAAGATAGCTGCGTTTCCACAGCTACACTTAGGCATAAGTACAGTTGTACCATGGAGGTAGTAGAGACCAAAAACATACAAACGCACGCATTGAAAATTTGTATCATTTGCCGACACCTTGTCATCGTTCGGTTCACGGCCGGTCCCACACGGTGCAGTATTTTCATGTCGTCTACGCTGCTGAAGATTATAGTAACATACCGGTTAGTGCATCATGATAGAACTGCTTTAGTTTACGACAAGTTTCCTGTTGATGAGCTTAGGTATATGGGCGGTGAATTACATCGTTTACAGCCGTAAATGAGCCACAAAAATCCAACCGCACTGAAAATACTCGAGACAGACAAGGTTGAAAGTGCACATAATATTTCCGATTTGTAGGTCACCTGTGTCTGGTTGGCACCGGTGCAGTGCGGGTTTCAGATACAATGTAAGATCTAGGGAAAGCCAAACTTTCGTTTAGGTTGTTAAAGGAAGTTTAGTTCTATTTAGGCAAGCCAGGAATGAAAATATACGAGCAGACGACGGAAATACCTTTGAAATGTTTATTCCTACAGCAACAAAATCACGAACCAGTTACGACACTAGTCTACAGCTTACAGTGTACTCACTTCCTGTTAAATTCGACATATTTGACGTCTGGGGACATGTATAATTCTTCAAAATAAACTGACTGGTACTGGTATATCAACTGTGCATTAATAGATGACGCAAAGCTGCTTGCTCTAACTCTATGCTCTCAGCTGTTCATACTCGATCGAGTTTGAAATCAAACGCTGGCGTGGCGCGAGTATTTTGACCCGATTTTGGTGGCCTCATAACTTTCACGCAGGGATGAGGCTATGTATCAAACACGAAAACACACCAATTTACTCACTCCAGCCGATGTTTTACATCCACCGTCATTTTAAACTAACAGCAAATCTTCTTAAAATTGTGAAATCTGTGTCGACATCGTAACATATAAATTGTTCGCTTTAAAGTGCGTCATATACCCTCTTTTGAAGTGGAATGGCCCAATAGCGGAATAATATCAAGAAGTGATACGGTTGTCATCACTCCTTAGCAACCAACTCTTTATAAGTACAGCCAGGAGGAAGCAAGGTCGATTTCAGCTGATTTCGTCGCTAATTTCGGAACGTCCGTAGGAAAACAGTCATAACCAAAGCAGCATGTATGATAAAGGGGTTATTACACGAAGTTAGGGCGATACCGCGTCGTATTCGAGTGATGTGTCCGTATTTTGACGAGTTGCGCAGCAACGAGTCAAAATGCGGACACATCACGATAATACGACGCGGTATCGCCCAAACTTCGTGCAATAACCCCTAATTATTGCCTTCACACAATTGTAGGGTAACTGTCGACTTTGTAAGTATTGCTCTTTTAAGATTGTATCCTTCGCAAACTACGTCCATTTGCCACTACGAGTACTCTTTTGGTTGTGTACAATGCACTTTTCCTTTCTTTAATTGATTATTGTTGCACTGTTTGGGGCAATACTTCGAAGTCAAATCTTCACCGTATTTACAAACTCCAGAAGAGGGCTGGAAGAGTAATTTTAGGGGTTGACATTAGTGTTCCCTCATGAACTATCTTTTTAACTTTGCACTGGTTGCCGGTTGACCTACGTATTATCTATTTCACCGCATTATTGACATTCAAATCATTGAATGGCCTTGCACCCTCTTATTTGAGTGACGTTTTTCATCGAATTTCATCAAACACCCGTAATGCCAGTCATGGAAATTTGTGTGTTCCAAAATTTAAGACTACCACAGGTCAAAAGTCTTTCTCTTTTCGTGCTGCAAGTACTTGGAATACAATTCACCCTGCGATTAGAAATATCTCAACTTTAGCCACTTTCAAAGTCAGGTTGCGAGATTACCTTATGACGAAATTTACAAATGAGGGTTCAGATTTAGATTAATTTATTTCTTTTTGTTGCAATGAAGATGTTACTCATCCTTTTTTGAACACTTGCTGTATTTACATGTACATTGTATTTGCTATTTATACGCATGTACATTTTTTTTCGAGCTCACAGAGGGCTCTGATGTAAATTACAATTTGTTTTGTAACTCAGATTACCCTCTTTAAATAAAGTCTAATAAGAATAATAATAATTTAGCTGAATATTTTGTCTTCTCTTATGCTAGGTTAAAGGGGACAAGTCGATTGCGTACTTTAAAATGTACATCAATAAAATGACAGCATTATGACCATGAAACCCTGATGGACCGAAAATCAATTGATATTAAACAGTTGAAGGATATATCACGCTGCAGAATTCGAATTATCCCGTTTGATATGTTCACAGAATAGCTGTTACAAAATCAATGTCGTATTTTCTCTTTGTTTTCATTGTGTTTGTTTCAAAGAATAGTTATATCATTTGTTTATTCTAAGCCACGGATGTATTTTTGTTGTTTACTATACACTTACATAAGAAATATCAGTTAATTTGTGAGTACTGATAGCATCAGGCCAACCTACTAAACAAGAGAGCTACATAGAAAAGTTAACAACATGTGAATATTCAGTAAAACAGTAAAAAATATATATATCGATCGTTCCGCATTCCTTACCACACTGCATAAAATCCGTTGTTCCTACAGTAGGCAGCAGTGGAGTAACATCACCGTTGTTCTGGTGTGCGGCGATGAGGGCGTTCTTTTTAAAATGGCAGTTTTATATATTTTACAAAATAACAAAAACATTTACAATTCAATCCACACATTTGATTTTTCAACGTTGTACACAACCATCCCACATAACAAACTTAAAGACAGACTATCATCTCTCGTGAAGAAAGCCTTCTTTTACAAGAATGGTAGTCGTAGGTATGAATACATTGCCATAAAGCACAACTTGGGCTATTTCACCAACAACAGCGATGCCAATATCAAATGAAGTGATGTTGAAGTGATTCAAATGCTATATTTCCTAATTGACAACATATCAAGTTTGCTGGAATGACATTCAGGCAAACCATAGGCATTCCCATGGGCACAAACTGCGCCCACTCCTTGTCTTGCAGACTTATTTTTGTATTCGTATGAAGCAGAGTTCATGCAATCACTTCAGAAATCTATGTGTAAAAGGATTGCCAAGCGATTTAACAACACCCACAGATATATTGATGATCTCATCAGTTTAAACAATCCTGGTATATCCAATTATCTACACCACATCTACCCAGATGATTTAGAAACAACTGAAAGTGTGGAAACTGAAATTATCTATGGCTACTATTAGAATGCAAATTTTCTTTTTTTACACTAATTTCACATGTAACAAAAATTGTCCTTTTTCGAGTCAGTGTAACCTTATGTACTTAAGTCTGCATTACGAAAATGCAAACAGCCCCAAAGGGTCATGAATGGTTACAGCAAACGAACTTTTATCAGTTGCCTATGTTGAAGATCATTAGCATATACAATTGATCGCGCTTATATATATATATATATATATATATATATATATATATATATATATATATATATATATATATATATATATATATATTATTATAGTATACTGACTCAAAGGGCTCCATAAGCTGTACCTTAAAGCTATTTCGGGAATTTTATGAGCATGAAATTGGGTGTATCAATACCAATTATCGTCCTGCTTCATTCCATTGAAGGTACGTAACACTAAAAATACGTAAATTGCAAAGCTCGCTCTCGATATTATCTCTCGGAAATATAAATTCGCTGTCGAAACGATTTCCTTTGTGTTCACGGTACTACTTACGATGATTGATGGGGAGATTAGGCATTGCTCGGGATCTAGTTCCTCCTGGACACGATGGTACGGTACTTCTACTGTAAGATGCTTGGGAAAAGTTATCAAAGTTATAGCTTTGATATACCGTAGTGACACACATCATCATTTTCAGCGCATATCAATATCATTTTCGAAATATTATGACTGTCTCTGTAAGTGGTCTCTTAATCGACAAGTAGGTTAAGGTATGTTATACGAGACATGTTGTGCTTTTTATCAACTTCAATCCATGGCGTCAGATGAAACTATAAGGAAAAGTATTAAGTAATGGGAATTTGTAAAAACAATTAGGGGTTACCAACAAGTAAAAAAAAATAATCCGGGTAAATACTCGTGATTCTTACTGTTACAGGTAGCATGAACAGTATTTGATCCCGCAAATAATGGCTCATATTGTTTAGTTTCCATCGATTGACCTGTGATTTTTCTTTTTCATGTCAATCGAAAAGGTTAAACTGTGAGTCGATGTTTGTCTCGTTGAAGAGGTCGATTGATTCATTACATCTGTTTATCTTGCAACATGATAATTCACAGGGTCATGAAAAGACCTATAAGAATTGTCACCTTTTATTTGATTTGTCTGCAGCTTCTGTGTTCACAAATGATGGACACCAAGATGGCCTTCAGTACCTCGTCGTAAATTATCGACGTCCGTATCGTGACTGGCAAAATGACCTTCAATCCATGACTGGAACTTCTTCGGATTCATCCCGTCTTCTTGTTGCTCTGATGTCAGGGCGGGTCTATGTTCCTGTTGCCCGTGCAAAGTTGTCGCGTTTCGTCAGCAAGGTATGACTTGCGAGTATTCGCAAATAGATTGTCTTAACTACAACAACGTGAAAATATAAGACCCCGAACAGTATGAAGTTGCTTAGTACATTTAGTACATCTGCCATATTTCAGACCACAAATGTTGCCTTACATAAAAAAAAATCTTGTGGTTCATCGATAGATTGCCGATTGCATAAACTTTAGTCGGTGTAACGCATGCCTTGGCAAACGTAACAGGCATATATGTGCATACAATAAGCCGTGCTCAATCTTGTTTCACAGTGTAATGTATCGACAATTATAAAGATGACAAGTCGATTTAAACCGAGTATATCGCTTCTGCAACCATTGGCAAATCATCTAAGAAGTAATTTTTGTTACAAAGAAAGGTATTATAAGGTATAATTAGATGTAAATTCGGCAAAACCAGAGAGAGTCTGTACTGTAAAATACTTATTTTGATACCACGCCGCACTCAAAGATATGCAATAAGGCCAGGAAGAAAAAATAAATTGTTCATCGGAATCGCCGCTTCTACTTTGGCATATTTGGAAATTTTTTTTTGATCGCGGCAAATTCTTACTTCCGCATTACAAATATGTTTAGTACTGCCGCTAGTGACGCCCTACACTTTGTCGGGTTTTCGCGGGCACGGGATTTTTAATGAGACTTCCTACGTGTTTGTACGGACTTAGTTGAGCGCCAACACGTTGTTCTGACTTCTGAATTTGGCGAATCACGACGCAAAGTGGGTCGATTTGGTTAGGTTAGTACCTGTCACATCATGAGTATTAATTTGATCGCCAACATTCGACGTGATGGCCAACAGTTAGTTCTAAAGATGCTATTCTGTGTTTGTTCTGATATTGCGTTCGGCGATTTGTTCAACAAGATCGTGACAGCAGATGGATGGTGCATCCGATTGAATGACAATTGCATCGAAAGTATTAAAAATTACGGCAATGACAAAACACATGGTTGCGTCGATGTTAAAGTACGATCTGAATGATGACTATATAACTTCACTCCGATCACAGTACAGTGTTGTTAGACCATTGTGTAAACTGTGTAGAGACAGTGCAGACAGTGGTAAAGAGGTCAAAACATGGGGCCAAAGTAAAATGAAAAAACTCAGATGCTAGGTCCCACCAGGACAATAATACAAATACGGTATTTGTCATTATAGCAATTGCTTGCCATATGCGGCAAGATTGGATGAGCGAAGGCGATCCGCTCGCCTTGGTGACTTGACGCCAATTTAGCCGATTTCAAGGTTTATCTGTTGGACTTGCAGAAAAGCATTAGGCCAGAGAAAAAAAAATCTTGTTCATCGAATTGTTTGGACCAAGTTCAAGGAGCGGCGAGCGAAATTTTTTTTTATATTTTTTTAGGCCGAAGGTAAACGCGGTTCTCTGGCATTTTTGCACAGATGCAGAAAAGGCAAGATAATTGTTTCCCGAAATATCTCAGACAAGAAACACTGATACTGGTAACTGAATTCAAGACTAGATTTCCCAACAATAACATAGGCCATTACATTCACAGTTAGTGTTTGCACAACACATTCTGAATATTTCAACATTCTCTCAGAATAAAACTGAAATGTACAGCAAATCACTGGAATCCAACAATTCAGTATTGTCCTTTATTATTCTCCGAGTCAGTAAATGACATGCTAATCCCTCCCCACTTCAGTGGCACACGTTCCCCACTCCGTAAATGATAATGAGGGTACTTCCTCAAGCTTCCCATAAGTATCAAATTGTTGTAGCTAAGCAAGCAGATTTTCTCACAGAAAAACCAATTCTCGGAGGCAAGGTGCGTAATATATTCAGTAAAATGCTGTCATATAACACGAAAAGCGATTGGGTTCGAAGTGACTAAGGCACAGGGATCGATCTGACCACAACCAACGATAAGAGGGTGTGATCTACTGGGGTCGAAACGGACAGGGGTCTAGGTTACCTGCTGCCCCGGCCCCCATTCTAACTGCTGGCCTGACTATGTTTACATAAGGCGTCCATATTTCAGAAAATCGCAAAAGTAGGCAAGAAAGAAAGCCCCGTTACGTGAAAACGCAAGGGGTCAATAGGAGTCAGCTGACAGTTTGACATGTTTCTTACCAATAAGAGATGAAAGATACTACATTGACTGAGTTGACCATACGGCTTTTAACATAAAATGTCCGGAGAAAAGTGTATGCATTGTATGTCTGGCCAAACTTTACAAAGCATCCATTTTTCAATCAAAAATTCATGCGTAGATCTAATAAAAATTCGTTACAAAATACCACTACCTTGTACATCGGGCAATAAAAAATCTTTGGCATGAAAATGAGTTTACTAGAATATACATAGTGGCACTTAACATTAGTTTGAAAATTGAGCCCTACACCGAGGTATCCCTTGATGGCCGCCATTTTTGAATCTATGATGAAAGTAGTGAATTCTGAGACACCTTCAAGGGCGGCGTGTTTTGATACATGGTAAACGTTTGTCAAGTTTTACACCCTACTATTCGAGGATACTGCTTGGAAATTGTTTTCTGGGACACTGTTTATAAGTGTAGCTATTGTGATTGTATCATAAACATTTGTAAAGTTTTACATCCTTCTGTTCGAGGATACTGCTTATCAGTTACTGACAACTTTATGTGGAGCTGCACGTTGCCAACACAGTTTTTTTCAACGGCATGTTTCTCATCTAAGATGACAAGGAAACCCTTCCTATTATTAGAGAATCTAAAATTTAGTATGATAGCAATAGTTTACTCGAAGGATGAAAGAGTGTATATTTGCAGTAAAAACGTCAGCTTTAGTATTGATGATAAAAATCAATTTAAGTGTAAAACGATATCATTTTCTGAAATGTAATATTTCACTGTAAACAATTAGAGTAAATGTAAAAAATGACTATTTTATTTAGCATTATCTATCCTCATTCTAAATTGGCATGGGTTGAATGACTGGCACTCAAAAAAGCGATTAAAACATGATTAGCAAAATTAAAATGCCTCTTATTCAAAATGTCAGAATCTTATTGCTCAACAAAATAGGCGTTTTGTTATATCATTTAAGAAGAAAATGTGAACATTTTGGAAAATTTGTCCCAACCAAAGTAGAATTAAATTCCTTGAAACTCTTCAGGAAATTTGTTAATCTGCATACATTTTCATCAATTTAAACTTCTTTATCATGGCAACTTACGACTGCTTGACGAGCTAAAAGGTGAACCCAATCAATTATTTTAATCTTGGGTTAACATATTGATTAAAATTGAATGAATATTTGTAAAAAAATAATTTTGAGCAAAATACGCTGTGTTGGGTGAAGTACCCCCTCAATACTTGGTAAGGTTTTCCAAAATAGTTTAGATTATGTAGCTATTGCAACATCACACGTATTTATGAATTCAGAAACACACATATTCCAACATAACCATGCAGGTTAATGTTGAAGTTTGTCACATAGAACAACAAAGAGGTGCAAATATGCAACCAGTGAACAGTGCATCAAAATGCAATATTTCTCCCAACATTTCAAGGCTACACTCTTCATGGTATGTTTAGCAAAAACTCACAACCTTAATTTTTAATGCAAAATTGCACGTATCATTGGCCTTAAACAAGGACATATTCATTTTAACAAGGACATATTCATATTAATAGATTTACACGTGTTGTTTACTTGCTGAAATTATAAGTTCGACCGTTTTTCAACGGGGTCCCTGAACGAATGATGTACATTTAAAAAAACAACAAATAAACAAACAAACAAACAAACAAACAAACAAACAAACAAACAAACAAACAAACAAACAAAAACATGAAACATGAAGAGGCTGAATTGTTTCATCATTAAGTTCAGTAAGGTCGAATGTGTCAGTGTCGAAATTCAAAACTATCGACAGCACAGTTTGATCGGTTAGACTTAGGTCACAAACGTCCGAAGAAAGACCATCTCTTTGTAGCTCTAAAATATGTCATTCAAAAGATGAGATGTAAAAATCAAAAGTCTTAATATATGTATTTTTCTTCTCTTGTTGTAAGCACCCTGGTTTTGAGGCCTTCCTGCCTCCTGCTGTACAAAGACGTGAAGAATTGGTAAAATCACTGTTGATGTTCCATGAAATGGTGAAGATGGCAATAAATACGATACTTGGTCGACTTCAAGAAGAAGCAGATAACAAGATATACACTTTTCTTCAAGATACATACTGCTACTGCATCTGGTACTACGTGTGAGAAAACGATAATAAGTGTTTTTCTTTAAAGGATTTACTAGACCATTGAAAACAATAGATCTGTCCACATTGATTCAACTGTTCTCTTTTCTGTATCACTTAGTGATCTGCCGGTCTTATACACATAAAAATGTTGAACTCACACGTCAGTGTTTAGTTCTATTTAAAGAAAAGCAACTCCCAGTGGTGATAAACTGACTGGTTACTTTAAATAAGCAAGGCTTCGACTGATTTGATCTTTTTCGGAACTAAATTCATAAAATCAAAGACATGATTTTATATATTAAAGACTTCCTGAAACAAAATAAGTAAAAACATTTTTCGATAAAATGTGTTATCCCGAATGATACGAATGTATTTAAAATGTGATGTCTGAAGAATCATTTACATTTCTCTTTCAACACAGATACGAACATACCCATGAGGTCAAGGGTTTCTTTAGGGACCTGGTCCTAGCAGGTAACTAAATGAAACATTAATCAGCAGTACAAGTCTTTCTTATTCTGACTTGGTAAACTATAACAGAGAAAGATATCGAAGGTAACAATTGAGTCAGTGGTGTGTGTAGTAGGAGAATCAATAACAAAATTTAACTGGTTAATAACTTTCGACACATTTGGGAAATCTCTGAACAAAATGATTTCTCGACAACAGCAGCTTTTATGTTAGCTCATCGATTCATTTTACGATTCGCAAAGCAGCAAGCATTACAACTTGCTTCTTCTCTCATTGGTTCAAGTCTGCAAGGAAGCTGGCAAGAAATGTGTTTTCCAGAATGCTCCCCATAGCATGTGCGTTAAAAATGATCCTTCAAGGGACAACGAATCTGCAGGACCAGCGGAAACAGTCCCGCATCTTACCACAACACACATGTGCTATGAAAAATGTAGTTGTTTCAATAGAGTGTGAACATATTATTTTTTTCTGTGCAACGAGGAAAAATCTGTATAATAAGTTAATACACAGGACAGCCACTCACATAACTACTCACAAAATTAAAGATTTCTTTAGATATCTATTACCAGTCGTAATTAAGTATGCAACTGTGACTACAGTAGTTATACGTGAATGAATCTTACTGTCAAGTATCTATAATGACCAGTTTGAACTGCAACCATTCTTTGTCTCGAAGAGGGGATCCATCTATCCTTACTTTGATCAGTATTGCATATTATTTATACCTACTTCTTTTGCCATGCAGGTATACTGTCTGGACAGTATGACGGCTGTGCTGTATCAAAGACAAGTCAAATAGTCCATGCTATGCTGCTGTCAGATACATGGATGAAGTGTGGCGGAGAATCGAGGTTCTTTGTTCCCATTGGAAATCCAAAGAATTTCAACCGAATGATATAAATGGTAAGAATATTATATATTATAGCCCAAACATGGGGCTATGTGCCCGAGGGTAGGTGACCATTTGCCCGACGTAAGGAGGGCAAATGGTCTCCTGCCCCGAGGGTACATAGTCCCATGTTTGGGCTATAATGTTTTTATTACATGCCTCTCTTACCCAGTTTGCATTAAAAATATTTACGTTTATTGGCAAAATATAGTCAAATGCTTTATTTTCATTTTAGACGAAAAACGGTTGAAAATAGAACGATTTTCATCATCGAATGGCGCATTGATATACTTAAACTACTGTTATGCGGTTTATCAATATATTTATGCAAAATTTTCCAAAAACCGGATTTTCTGTGCAAAACATGAAATTTCAAGACTTTTGCATCCAAAAGTTTTCAAGTTGAAAATAGTTTCGGTTCACTTTCAGTCCAGTAATAACTATGCGGCCCGCGACATCATCGGCGAGTAACCATTGAATCCTATGGAGCGCGCGACGTTCGATATACGAGGCATGTAATAAAGGTAAGTCCATAATAAGCTTCGAGTTGAAAATATCAGGTAGATATATTGTTGTGATGTAATCAATGCATTGGTAGAAAATTAAATTAATATCAAGAAAGTGTCATATTAGTTACTCTATTCAAGTTATCATATATCCATATATTTCTCAGTGATTTTACGTTTCACATGATTCCAAAATTGAATCTCATCTTGAAACAGGTTTCTTAAAGGGCTGGGAGAGTAACCAACGCTGTCTTATCCACAATAAGGTAAACGGAGCTGAGTCGCTTACATTGAATCAAGTGCACTTCGTTGATTTCCCTGTAGAACTACCCAATATACTTCAGGAAAGCAATGTAAAATATAAGTGTAGAGATTTGTTGTATGATATTAAGAATGTACGAAAGATTAAAGTAGGTACTGTCCGGGGCATTTAAATATTAGATTTTTTTGTAATCTGAGTGTTATGATGTACGTCTTTATCGATAAACCATGCAGACCTTTTACTCATTTTACTTTGAAGGAATACAAAATCGTCTTGTATGATACATCAGCAAAAATATTCGCAATGAAGCAAGAACGTACATTTAAGCAATTTATGTTCCCCTCCCGGCCTCTTATTGACAAAAGCAAATTGTCCATTCCATGGGCTGGGAGGGGTACAGTTTTGCTGTTATTTTATACTTTTGGCAGTACCAGTGAATGTGTAGATGTAAAAAAATTCGGCCACAATGTTGTACATTATCAAAAATCACCATTAAGTCACAAAATTGACTGGTATTGAAAAACTATAATGTAATTCTAGGTTTATACTGAAAATGTTATTTAGTTCGAGGACTGAATTACACAAGTAGCCGATAAAAATGTTGCCTGTATTTATCTTAATTTCATGCAAAACGTTTCAGAGATACCAGAATGACTGTCTATCAATAATGCAACTTGAAAACGAAATCAGCACGTCGAAAATTCAAAAAAGAAAAAGTTTACGATAAGGGTCTATTTTGTAAGCGTTTGATGCACTGTTAAGAAAAATTGATTCGTTCGAAGAAGAAATCATATACCCTTTCGTTATCAGATTGATGCAGCCTTCGTGCAGCTTGACGTTTTTAAAGACGACGACATTGAAAAGGCAGGCATAATCGGCAGAACACCACCTGGACTCCAACCAATAGGCGATGTCATCCGTTGTACTGATGGTGTGCAATTGGCAGTGCGCAAGGATAGCCGTGTCTTAGAATGGTTCAATGCTGCCCTAAGAAGGATAAGAGAAAGCGGTAAATACGCCGAGGTGTGCAGGCAGGCACAGATAGAACATGGTAAGCACATGTCTATCTTAGGGAGCCTTCAGTAAGTACAAAGGGTAGACCTGGGGAATTTGGGGAGGGTCACTTTTTAGAAAACTGTCCAAGGGGGATGGTTACTTTTTAAAAACCAA
>LD357223.1:29062-39462 GCA_001465055.1 Ptychodera flava
CCGTTTCGTTTGAAGTTCTGTCCTTATTTTGTTTGGACTGCATTTTTTTCTATTGTCTCCTATAAAATATAACATCTCATTGAGCTTCAGCATTACATGATGATGGCGTACAGACCGAAACAAGTGAAAACATTCGTGCACAGCCTGGTTGTTAACAAAAGGGGATGTTGTTGACAACAACTATCAGAAACCCACATTGCTCATGTGCCCCTGAACGCAATGAATTATGTTCGTAATGTGCCAGATAGCATCGTTGTGTTTTTAAACACGCCAAACTCGAATTGATATACCTTTTCTACCCATGGTATCGGTAGCGATTGGTTCTTTGGAAACTTACCCGTTGCCTTCCTTATCACACACGAATTTAATGAACTGACTCCAATCAACTGCGCCTGGGGTATTTTTGACGCATTTCTCAACGGCTTGTCTGCACTTTTCAGAATAATCGGAGAAAATGATTTCAGGAAATCTTGTGCAGGCATGTATTGTGTTGGCGATGGTTGGACCTCCACCAATTTCTAACAAACGAGGTCCTGTGAAGTCGCCTGTGAAGCAAACAAACTAGTGAAATCAGGTAAACTGGAACGGAGTCAATAGCAGAGTATTTATACATACATTTCATATAGGAAACAAAAATCAAACGAAATAGCAACCAAATGTGAACTGAATGTGCTCACGTGGTTTACAACAGGTTCATGACATAGTAGTACTCTTCACAAACAATCAGATCTCTGTCAGATCAGCACAGTACTTTTCAAAGTTAAATCACTAATTACAAAACTTCATTTAATATGCAAATGCTTATTTAAACATTGGACAATTAGATATCTATCAGATCAACATCTCTACTACCTTTCATCAAATTGAATGCTGTAATTTCGGAGCAATATCACTAATTACAAAGTTCATTAAATATGCAAGTGAACCCTAAATTAATTTCACACTGCTTAGTGCTTCACGCGACAACTAGATATTTATCAGATCAATATCTGTAGCAGGTTCTACCAAATTTGATGCCATAATTTCAGAGTTATATCACTAGTTACAAAGTTCATTAAATATGGAAATGAACCCTTAATTAACTTTACACTACTAAATGCTTCACAACACGGTCAGATACCTGTCGGATCAGTATTTGCAAGATATTTCATCAAATTTGATGCAGTCATTTCGGAGTTATATGACTAGTGGCAAATCATCATTGAATATGCAAATGAGCTATTTATTAACTTGACACTGCCAAATGCTTCTCAGTACAATGAGATCAATATCTGTAGCAGGTATCACCAAATTTAGTGTAGGAATTTTAGAGTTATATCACAAATTACAAAGTTCATTAAATATTCAAATGAGCAGATAATTGACATGACACTCACAGTATCATCATAATGTTCTGAGATTGTCATCTATGAAAAATTTCATGAATTTTGTGCAGTATTTCTTGAAATACGTCGACACTGTCATTCCTGCCTCCATAGGAAACCATTATATGAAAAAAATGATATTTCATAACTTTATCAAAATGCAAGCCGCACTTACCAAAATCTAATCAGTTCTTGCAATTAGCATATGGTACCTGACTAGTAGTTCTTGCAATTAGCATATGGTACCTGACTAGTAAATCTTACTTGAATCTGTTCAGAGGTTGTTGAGTTATCGCGTAAACAGACAGATAGACACACACACACACACACACACATACGCACAAATACGGAACCTGGGGTCCCTGTATATGGGGTAATTCTGTACGGTGGAGATATACCCTCCGGGGTACTCACATTTTCCTTGTGGGGTTCCCGTAACTCATGAATAATTAATAATGTTTTTGTTTACAATTGTCAGGAATAAACAAGTATATGGGGTACTAGTTTGTGGGGTAACAAAACTGACAATCCAAACAGTTCATGCTAGCGGAATACTTTTAGCAAAAACGAGTTATTATATTCCTTAGCGATTATTGTTGCTTATTAGACATATGGCTTCCTTGAGACATGTTTCGAAATCAATAAATCAGAGAATCATTGGACGGAATGGTCGATTCCTTCGTATCTGCTCTTCGCGTATTTCATATAACCAATATGATCATATTTTAGGACGCTGAATTGAATGCCAGTGAAAATAACCCGATGGAACTACTAAGATATGATAACTTGAGAGAAGAATTTCGTCGTACGTACGTAATTTAACGAAAGTAACGGCGTCGTCGTCTGTGTTTACAAATTTTCACCGTGCCGCCATCTTTTATTAGCTGAATGCTTCAGGAACGGGTATGCGAGCGCCATCTCGCGCTTTATAGTTGAATCAACTACCTAAGTCGAAAAGGGACCCTGCCACATCTACATAGTACCATAATTCCTTGTCGCTCGCCTATGTCTCTATTTTGCACCACTTCAACTATTTCACACTAATTATCTTTCCAAACACTGCAATTGTGCTCTGGTGCTTTTCAAAAATAAATCAACTTGTTAGGAAAAAGCTTAGTGTATGTAGTTTTGTTTCGGTACCAGTGCCCATGTCAGATCTGCTTACTGAGAGGTCAAAGAATACGAAATAGGGCCTGAGGGTTACTGAATATGACCTATTTGTGTAATATTGTCTATCCCCATGGTTCTCTAAAACAGATGCGAGATCTTTGTATGAATAAAGCTGGTAAGCATACAGGATTCACCTTATCATGAAATTGCTGCTACACTAGTGGTTTAGCTCATTGTTGCAACTAGCTTTGAGCTTCGCAGCGCCTCAGTGACAGATTTTCATCACTATGTTTCAATAATGTAATTTTTATAAATGATGATTGCAGTATCTTTCAGTAATTTGGGTTTTTGAAACAGTGTGTCTCCCTTTTTTGGAGTTGCTAGATCATGACTGCATATGCGTAGTTTTGTGAGTATTTTTTTCTCACCTTGTAACTGATAGATTGTCCAGATTTATTTTACAAGTCATTGACATATAAATTGAACAGACTAGAACTTAAAACACAGACCTTTTTTCAACTTTCAAGCTGGGCGAGACAAAATTGTTTGTTTTGATATGTAATTTTGTGTTAGTGTACATGTGTTTAATAAGGCTGTATAATTTGCCATTAATATTATTTTTGAGAACTTTATGAAAAACACCAACTCTCCATACCGAATCAAAAGCTTTGGTAAAATCAACAAAAAACCATAAATATTCTGCTTTTTGTTGATATATTTGTGTATTATTGTCTTTAAGGTAAATATGTGATATATTGTGCTGTGGTATTTTGCGAACTCATATTAAAGGGACGCTTTTTCTTTCTGCTGGCCTCCGTGTTGTGACACAGGTTTGTACAGGACTTAAGACAGTGATAGCCGAAGTGGTAGCCTGCCCAAGTAATAGTACACAGCTGAGGGGCCCCGTACGGGTTCTGACTTAAAGATACCTGACGGCGAAGTTCTGCTTGGGTTAACGGCCCAATCTAGGCCAATACAACACTGAGAATAGTGTATTGCAGCTTTCTGTCATTCTGCTTAGACTCTTTAAAGGATGTATAAATGAAAACGATGAATTTAGTGTTAAGTTTGGACATTCGGATACATTTGACATCTGTATCACAAATACATACATTATTTCACAGTTTAAATTCACGATTACCCCCGCGTAATAACAGCTACAGAATAACCATTCAAACATCTTGTGTGTGACCCCTGGCCTTGAGGTCTCACCTTTGACTATGAGTTATTAATCACTGCGTGTTAGGGCTGTCGGTCCACGGTAAAACACAGTTCTGCATTGTACTCACTGTACAGTTTGCGTCCTGTAAAACGCTTTCAATTTGCAGACAAGTTCCGCGGAGTAATGGTCGAGCTGGAACTCTACCTGTTTTGCCCGCCAAACTTAGATATCAAAAGTTAACTGACTTTGCTTACCTGGTGACCTATTAGTAGGCTAGGCGAAGGGATAGTAAGAAGACGATATATACGCACATATGAGCCATAGTTGTTAGTTTCTGCATTTTTTTAATCTACAAAACTGACAGCTAACTATATACGACAACGTTTGCAAAATAAAAAACGACTAATTATAAACCTATGTCAATTTAAACCTAGTTAGGTTTCTGGTTGATTTCTAAATGTATTCCTGAACTTTGTCACATCTATTTATGAGTCGATGACAAAAATGATTGCCCTTTATCAAGCTATACCGGAAATATCAAAATTAATGTGTGAATGACAGTGGTAATTACCCTGGATCAAGCTATACCATAAATGTGAATATTATTGTATGAATGACAGTGGTAACGGCCCTGGAACATGCTATACCACAAATATAAATATTAATACGTGAATGACAGTGGTAATTGCCCTGAATCAAGCTGTACCACAAATATAAATATTAATACGTGAATGACAGTGGTAATTGCCCTAAATCAAGCTGTACCACAGATTTGAATATTAATACGTGAATGACAGTGGTGATTGCCCTGAATCAAGCTATACCACAGATTCGAATATTAATGTGTGAATGACTGTGATGATGGCCCCAAATCAAGTTGCACCACAAATATGAATATAAATACGTGAGTGACAGTGGTAATTGCCCTTAATCAAGCTATACCACAGATTTGAATATTAATGTGTGAATGAAAGTGGTAATTGCCCTGGATCAAGCTATACCACAGATTTGAATATTAATGTGTGAATGACAGTGGTAATTGCCCTGAATCAAGCTATACCACAGATTTGAATATTAATACGTGGATGACAGTGGTAATTGCCCTGAATCAAGCTATACCACAGATTTGAATATTAATGTGTGAATGACAGTGATGATTGCCCTGAACCAAGCTATACTATAAATGTGAATATTAGAGTGTGAATTACAGCAATCGTCGTAAACATCTTAATGTTTATATAGGTCTGCATTTGTATAGGCGAGTCGCTTTCTGCAAGCTTCCCTTACCATTATAGCTTTACGATCAGTTTCTGAGAATAGCAAGTTTTTCCAGAAAATTTTTAACCTCGCTATTTTGTTTTCGAATCTCTTTGCTAATATTTTCACTTGATAGCTGTCTTTGTTACACTGTTTGTTATAGAATCTTGCAGGTGATGCATCAATGTCGAAAGTAGATACAATGTCAGAAGTAACGTCTGAAATGTCAGAGAAATTTAAGTCTTCAATATTTGGACTGGCATTTGAAAACGATGAAGATTTTGCAAGTTTTATGTCCGAAGTCTGCATGCTGGTTGAAAGTGTTAATCTATCTCCGTATGGTTCAGTCATATTTTGTACTTGATTACTATCAAGACCTGCTGATGATCTCGTACATTGTCCATCCACAGTGTGATCTATATCTGAGATTGATGATGATATTGCAACTTGTCTTTTGAGGTTTTGTACCTTTTGTACGAGTAGTTGAGCATATTGATATGGAACACCATTCGTCATGCGAGCAATTTTCGAACGTATGTTGTTATCTATCTCAGATGCTTTGGGATATCCAGCGGTATTTCTATAATCTGCAGAGCTTGCAAGCTGTTCTTCCAACTTTTGTATTTTTTCCAGGAGCACGTATGCATAGCTTTGAGGAACATCTTTTTGACTATGTCCGGGCTACAAATTTGTACGACGATAGTTCGGAGCACTTGGTGATCCTTCCATGTTCATGACAGGTGTTTCCACCCTCTTCTTTTTATTCTTCTTGATTCTCAGCCGTTTCAGACTCTTTTCTCTTCTAGATCTTTGTCGCCATCTTATTCTCTGTATGAATAAAATAACATTGTAAGTGACTGATATTCTGACAATCCTCATTTGCCATTGTGTCGGAAAAAGTAACACGGTATGGTTCATAGTGTTAAAAGTCCTTGAGATGGAATGCGTCCTCGAAGAGAAGTACATATTAGTGCCTTAACTTTGTTACTCTTGCACGAGACATCTGGCCATCGTATACATGAGTAAATGGCTCCTGAGAAAAATTCTAGAACCTTACAATTTTACGCCTCGAACTCATCTGGAGTGACGGCTTTGTACATTTTGGAACGCCATCATCATGACTTGATTTGATTTGTATTCTTATAATATGAAGGTGATGTCAACTCACTTTGTCCGGCTGTTCAAGAGCATCTACGGTAGACGAGTCCATTTTCTTCAGCAACGTTGCGAGAGTCGGATTTTGAGGTAACCTGTGAAAAGAGCGGGAATGCTGAAAAAGTGTCCACATATTATAAACGTATGCAAACATAATCTAGGTTACAATATTTTATGGAAGGTCTGTTTAGTACATATGCGTAAAATGCAGTTTGATAACCTTAGGGTTTGAAATTACTCTGAATACATGTATCTTTGTTTTCTATTTCTACTCAGAGTCTTTGTATCAACCCTGATCTGTCGTTTTACACCCTATCATGTTGAGATATTCATGATTCAGATGATCAATGAGCTTTCATCATTATTGTGTACTCTCGTATTGAAGGTAGTTGCATGTCAGTCCAGTCTTAAATTAAAATTCGGAATTGTTAATTACAACACAGCATATTCATACTCAAGCTGTATTAATAAACATAGGCATTTCAACACGATTTTAAACAATTCAGTAAAACAAAACCATCTGAAATACAATGAAAATATTGAAATGAGAAAAATATTAAATATTAAGTTTAATATAATTACTGATCATTCAGCAGCTTAAGCTTCTGTCCATTGTTACTTTAAAATTCATTTGTGTTCATACTATTTTAGAATATTTAAAATCAGCTGTCATGAAACGATACATAATGATTCCATAATTTGTTTAATTATTATTAACATTAGAGCCATTGGATGACTTGACAATGTGTAATTGAAATTCCTACCAAACAGTGGAATCTGAAGATGTAAAAATAAGAACCGACATATTTTCAGAACCCAATGAACAAGTGCAGACGGTTTACAGATGCCCCTTACTATCCCAAGAAATTTCATATCATCCCGGATTCCACCACCTCCCCACCATCACCACGTCTTATTTGAGAGCTGGCATATTGGATTCTCACTCCTAGCATGGGCATTCTCTGTCTACGCAACTAACTTTACGATGGTACTAAAAGACACATGGGGAGGATATCGGTAAAAATCAAATTATCAATAAAATTGCTGTATTATGTTAAGCGCCCTTCAAAATGGCCCAGTTTTGGCAATCACGGAGCTGTTAAGCTGTCCACAAAATTAAAAACCGCCACTTGCGCGATGACACTTATGGTCGGGGGGGGGGGCAGTTGTGCGGAGGGTAGTTGAAAGATAAATAAAAATCTACTGACGACAGATGCTAACGGATTCCGACGGTGACACACAAAGATACCTCTCGAAAGGCGTTTCTTTAAATGTAATCTTTCCCCAAAGCCAAGGCAATTGAAATCGAACTACTCCCATTGAGGCATTGTGCATGTGTCTGATTGGCTGTGTTTGTACGTTCATCCCTATTTGTGAGAGTCGGATCAAGTTTAACAGCTTCAGATAAAATAGAGAGTCTAACTTTGAAAACGGGACGGGGAAAGGATACATTTTTGAAAAGCACACCGGCATTGCCCCAATTCCTGCTGCCCATCCAATCTTAATCGCTGGACCGAGGTTTTTTTGATTCATTAAGGTGAAGATGCATGTAACACTGTCTGTCTCGTTTGTTGACACATCTTAATGGGTCAACCTGTACCAGTGTTGAAATGGCGGGCAGTATTTCCCGCCAAATTTTGTTTTGCCACCAAAAGCATGAGAACGTGCAAGTCCAGATGGACAAGGCATAAAGACTTGTAAGTTTTACATTAGCTTGCAAAGTGCTGTTTTTTGGAGTAATTTTACAAATGCGTTAACGTTAAGCGATAGGTTACGATTCCTCATCAGCAACATGAATCGAATACTGGAATGTGCCCACTCCTCATGGTAAATCAGACCTGGCAGTCAATGGTCTACGTACAGCTGTCTTTTTTCTCTTTTGAATTTAAATTTATTTGGAACATGCCAGTGCAATACAAACTAAGTGAATTAAAACCTTAATTGATACTTACAGAAAAGTGATATTGGTATATAGTTTCTTTTCAAGCAACTATTTACAGCTCCAAGTCGGGCATCATGGTAAGTTGCGCGATTCTCCTTTCACCACGAATAAATGACGCCCAAAGTGTGCTTCGACTGGTCGAATGGAATGTCTGCACACATACGTCACAGGAAGCTAATGTTATTTGGTAGTATGCTTTCCTTCACGGTTGAAACATCGAAGTAGACAAGTGACAAGAAAAACAAACATCATGCAGACTAGCCATGGTGTCTACTGAGCATTACTGGTTACTTGTTTTTTACAGCAAAGATACAGAATGAGGTTTCCTCTCAAACACTTACTATAATAGGACTCTTTCATGTCAGAGCTGATTTGATGTTTAAATATTATTTTTAATGGCAGAATAAGTTATTATTACAACAAGGGTCGCAGTAAATTACGTGTGAAACCTCTGTAAACCCGTACATTACTACCTAAGCTCCTATAATTTAGTAGAGATGACTTCGCAATATTTACGACACTACTTGAAGTAATTACGGTGGTTTCAATCGGATTTGAACTCACAACGTACGGTACCCAGTAACCTAGCGTAGAAGCCCCAGACAGAATCGCTCGGCCAAATCCCCAAACTTAAAAATATTGGTTCAATAACTGAACTAAGTTGTTAAAATTTTTCTGACTGCGACCCCAACACCCGATGTATATAAACTCTCATTGTAGCCATACAAGCATAAATCATTACGTTCATATATACTACAATCAAGGCATTGGCCATAAGCAATACCTGGCAGCTATTTCCTTGTTGAGCAACATCGGAACACAATTGTATGTTCTCTTGACTAGGATTTCATTTAATTAACATATTGGAATCAGCACTCTCGTCTTCTCCTCCTTTTGGCTTTCATTAGGCCTGAAAGTTGTTTGGTTGTCAAGGTTCTAGAGTATGAAACAAGCACTCAGTCAAACCTGACATAGTTAGCAGCTGTAGTCATCTATCAAAGCTTGACTACAATGGTTCAGAAAAAAGCGGGTATAGGCTGGAGGCAACTTGAATCTTTCGATCTTGTTTGCCTACCATTTGACATGATTTACAACATCTACTCACATCCCGTCTCGTTTGACCGGTAGAAATTGTTGTCGTAATTTTATTATGAGTTTTATTTTTTCCAAGATGCCCACTCATAGATTGTCGTGGGCTAAACTAATTATATTTGTACGAGATAATTAAGGCACAACTATTTAATCAACAATTCTTCATTTATCTTCAGCTGATGCATCAGGTAGCCGCCAGTTTCCTATAAGTTTGCCATTTTTTGTATAGAAATATACTGGTACTTATTATAATTTCACTGAGGGACAATGACCTTTCCCTTAAATTCACAATTTCAGGATCCTTTTGCTGTTCTGTAATAAGTCTGTTACGACTGAAATTTTGCTTGATAGAGTCCTCATTTTAGAATGCATTTTATTACTGAGATTGGAGACATCTTTGCCGTTATTAACAGTAAAGTGACTCTCATGAAGTCGAGAAAAGAAGGTGTCATCTAGTCCTATATCAACATCATCATTAAATCTATCTGTCACATCTTTACTATGAAATGAGTCCTTTTGACCTATGGCCCTAGTTACAACACAAACGGCAAATATTTCGGTTTCATGATCACAACGCCCGTCATCAAATTAGGTTTCTCAGTTACAATTGCATTGGGGAACACTTTTCCTCCAGCCAAATCATTTCTTAGTAACATAGAAATACCTTCAACAGGTAGAGTGGGTCGTACTCACACTGTAACAGGTTCTGAAACTAAGTCTGACTGTAAATTTATCGAATGCAATTTAACATTCATATAACCCAATTCTACAATTTTTATCTACACATCAACTTTAGCAGAGTTCATTCCAGACAAAGGTAACACACTCTATAATAATAAAGTTTGTGACGCTGCTGAGTCACGCAGTGTCTTTATGGGTCGTTGATTAGTTTCATCCCTAATTAAGAATAAAAATACTTCAAAGACAAAGGGTTTAAAATTGTCTATCACATCCGACTTTGACCTTTCAACAAATTTCCAACTTTAAACACTCTGGATATTTTTGGAAGTCTCCCTGCAATGGTGTAAGCAGTCAGTTCAATGTTTACTTTAATTACCTGTCTTTTCAAAACCCACCATCGTGAAATGACATGGCCTTTCTTTTTTTCATCAGGCATAGGTAGTCTTTAAGATCCGAACATTACCTTTTACATGGAAATTAGTATTCTTCCTTGAGTTTATGATAAGATGGAGAATTTTATTTAGATTTTGATATTGATTTTGAAATAGAAAATCACTTGACAAGGATTTGACCGCTTTGACTGCTCCAATTAAAGCTCGGTTTGTAGGTCAAAGAATAATAATCAGCCATGCACTGT
>LD357224.1:7840-18780 GCA_001465055.1 Ptychodera flava
CTTCAGTTTGTAATTGCGTCGTTCTGTTTGAGCTGTGTCGTTCTGTTTGACTCTGCACTCTTCAGTTTGTAATTGCGTCGTTCTGTTTGAGCTGTGTCGTTCTGTTTAAGCTGCGTCGTTCTGTTTGACTCTGCACTCTTCAGTTTGTATTTGCGTAGTTCTGTTTTGATCTGCGCTCTTCAATCTGTAATTGCGTCGTTCTATTTAAACCGCGTCGTTCTGTTTGAACTACATTGATCTATTTGATCGTCGCTCTCAGTTTGTTTTGATGTAATAAAGGGAAAGCAACTCCACACATCGTTCATGTCTGAGTTGTTTGCGTTTTGTGTATGATATTGTGTCTATTGTGAGTGTGTATCATGTTTGATTGCTTTATGTAAAGTGTTGATTAGCCATGGCGAAAGTAATAAAGGGAAAGCAACTCAACACATCGTTCATACCTGAATTATTTGCGTTTTTGTATGATTTTGTGTATGTGTGTATCATGTTTAGCTGTTTTATGTAAAGGGTTGATTAGCCGTGGCGAGACGTACCCGTAATCTACACTGTAAAGTGAAGTGTTCAAGGATAGAACACCAATTAAACGCCTTTTTGAAACACTTTTTGAACGCGTCAAGACGTTAAGAAATTTAACACTACGTGTTCAACCAACGTTCAATTTTTGAACACACGTGTGCAGATTTTAAACACTATGTGTTCATCAGACATTATATTGAACACCATGGTGTTCCGTATCTGAACACTCGTTGCACATGAAATGTGTTCAAAAATTGAACGCATTTACGCGTTCAAAGGGCTGTAACACTTTTTGAACGCATGGACGCCGTTCAACGATAAGTGTGTTAAAGCCCGGGGCGAAATGGACCGGGATCCGGATTAATGCCAAGTTTGGGTGGTCGTTTTGGGGCATGGCTCTGCATAATGAGTCTGTTGGTAACGGTTGCTATCGTTCGTATTATCTGCGTAATCTGTTTGCTCTCAAATGACGCTGTGACTATAAGCTTAGGTACAGCCTTCGCAATACGCGAAAGGAAACAGAAAGAAGGAAAAAATATCAGTTTCATAAAAATAGGAACGTGCTGAGTTGATTTACTGAAGTTTCAGGTCATGTCATCGTTTGACAATGATTCGGCTACTGACCACCATATCTACAGACGGAAATGGCGCCGTACGTAGTGGAAATAATCATCAAGAAAGTAATAAACACAAACATTAAAAATAGTCCGAAGCTGGCAATTTCGTATGTTGAAATCACAAATTACCGATCAGAACATTGACTGAGAAACACGGTCAGGAAAATGGTAGGAAATAGGTGAACTACGCGACGTCATGACCGATCGCTAAAATAATAACACACGTTCACTACATCACGGAAGGATCGAGATTTCCATCAATCTCGCGTACCACGATATCTGTAAGTGATCGAGGTCGGCTGTTCGGTTGCTTTGAGGGTGACTCCGGACAACTCATCACGAGTTATGTTTATTGTCGGAGCAATGGGATGAACCACGGACTGGGATCATAGATATCTTCGTTATTGAAGTCCAACCTTTGTCGAAATCTTACGATGTAGTTCTAACTCAATGAGCCGATCTCGGACACGCGTATCAATAGGCCTAAGCCTTTCAAAGAAGATCGGGTGATGACGCTCACTTGCTCACCTTGAACTGACATTGACAAATACTGTTTTGATGTCTTTACAAGCTTTGTTTAATTTTCATAACAGAAGTCCAAACGTTACTGGGGCAACCGGTATGTCAAAACCTTACCAACCCTCCGAACACGAAATGTTATTGCCATGTGTGAGAACATGTGTACATATACACAAACCATACGGCCGTTTTCAGGGCTAGTATTTATATCAAAAGCAACTGTAGCGTACCGGTACTTTCGGCCATACATTGGGGGGGGGGGCTGTTTAAAAAAAGTGGCTCTCTTTGACTGACTGTAATTAAATTGATCATGGAGGCAACCGCCATGCTTTAATATTTAGTTGTTTTCGATGTTATTGTAAACTATTGACTCAGCCTGCAGTTCTGTAAAATACACCGCACTTTTCTCAATGATATATCGTACCGATACTAACTCATCTCTTGCTAAGTCACGACCGAAAATGGCTCACTTTCGCGATGTCATTGCATCTTAAACGCTTGTTAGTAAAATAGTTTATGACAACCACCAACTAATGACAAAACAAGTTTTACTTAAATATTGTGGATTACATTATATGTTCATACTTGTAAAAACGCACAAAAATATCTGCTTTGAAAAAGCTCAAAATTTAGCTTACTTATTGTGTTGAAAACACATTTATTCGTATTAAATGGTTACTCCGTTTTTTTAACATAGTTTAAGACATTTCCTCTTGTATAGACAATTGTTAACTTGCAAAAAAGTTAGTGAAGGCTTCTCTGATGCATATAGTACATAGTTGTCCACACTAAAGTAAACACAACATGTCAAGTTGTCATAAAATGTCACAGTAAGGCACAACATGCAGAGAGTCCTGGGTAAAGGGATCCTCGGCAGTGTAAAACCTATTTCCTTGTCCAACAAAGTCCTACATAAACGAAAAGGTTTGTTTGTTTGTAATATCTTTAAATAAACCATGAAATAAATCAGTGAAATTTCAAAACTCTACTTCTCAGAAATTAAAAACACATTAACTAATTTTGACTTCGTTTCATATGTTTTGTTCTGTGTGTCAATAAGCATTTGCTGTTGAACATGGAAATTTCAGTCCTTACTAAAATTCACTTGCAAAAGGAAACTGCAGTCTGAAACCAATGGCAACAACTTAAATGCTAGCCATTTCAACACCAATATATTAATACAACAAGCGACTTAGACGTCGAAAGATCTCTGACAGCTCACTTCAGCATGGCCTCACCAAAAATGGGGAAATAGCTGCAAAACATACACAATTGAAGATTTCACAATGATTTGGACATATCAAATTAAGATAATCCCAAAGAACATTAGTAGCAAATATCAAAGCTATCAACCTTGTAATTTAAGATAAATTTTTTGACGAAAAATGATAAAAATTGCCCCCAAAATAGAAAAATCCAAATTTCACCATAACTAGAATATATCACATTCTGATAATTCCTTATGTCTTAAATGTCTGAAATGTATTTTATGTCTCAAAAATACAAACTTGCATATTTCTGCATAATGTGAACAATCTGATAAAAGCTATCCACAGAGACTTATGTCCTAAATATCAAAGCTGTGTAATTAGCAGTTTTGAAGAAGATTTATAAAGATTTTTTGATCAAACAAGAAAAAAATTGCCATGAAAAATAAAAATTTGAATATTTCATGACAACTAGCACAAATTTGACGGAGGTCATTCTAGGGACATGTTTACCAAATATTGAAGACGTCCAACCATCAGTAAAGGAGAAGATTTTTGCCAAAAATAGCAAAATTAGCCTCAAAAATAAAAATTTGCGTATTTCATCATTAGTAATCAATGGGAACATGTACTCCAAATATTAAAGGAATTGTACTGGCCGTTTTGAAAAAAAAGCTTGGAATGTAACAGCAACAGCAGGCGGCCATATTGGATCGTATCACAAAACAAATTGACATGCACATCTATGACATTGGTCAACGTCATTTTACAAACTTTGAATAAAATCGATTGAAACATGTCTGAGTTATGGCTCTGTACATGAAAAAATTGTAATAAAATGGCCGACTGGCGGCCACATTGATTCGTATCAAAAAACAAATTGACATGCATATCTATGACATTGGTCAATGTCCTTGTACCAACTTTGAATAACATTGGTTGAAACATGTCTGAGTTATGGCTCTGTACATGAAAAAATCGTAATAAAATGGCCGCCTGGCAGCCATATTGGATCGTATCACAAAACAAATCGACGTGCATCTGTATGGCATATGAAGTAATCCTTGTACCAAGTTTGAATGAAATCGCTCTATGCATCTCAGAGATATCTGCGTGAACGGACGCACGCACGACACACGCACGGACATGACCAAACCTATAAGTCCCCCGGACGGTGTCCGTGGGGACTAAAAAGCACATTTGTATTTCAAACATCTACTGGTACTGTTACTACAGATTTAAATGAAATTTTAAACACGCAGAAAGAGTATTATCGAAATTTATACCAGACTACATATTGTTTTCCTGAAGAAAAAGCAGAAGAGTTCACTGGTAATTTGCATATTCCTGTACTGTCAGAATTACAGAAAAATATTTGTGAAGGTTATTTGAGTTTCGGAGAGTGCTACCAAGCTTCGAAAAACATATCTAGTAATAAAAGCCCGGGGAATGGCGTTTCTGGCCCTGGTTTGGTAATTTAAAGGCATAGTTCACGTGTCAGATTGTCTTGCCAGGAATTTACTTACTAGATTACAATTTCAATGACACCTTCATAATCCTCTTACAGACTAGAACAAACTCGATCCCTTTGATCGATTCCCCTACCTTTAATTGTAGAGAGTTTCAGCAATATATGTACACGTCCATATGGAGAGTTGTCAGTGTCAGTTTCTCAATGACAAGCGATCATTACGTTGATTGACAAAAAAGGAAAAGATCGTATGCAGCTGAAAAATTGGAGACCTATTTCTCTTTTAAACGTTGATTTTAAAAATTGTTGCCAAGGCCCTTTCAATTCGAATTTTAAAGTTTTACCTGAAATAATTCACCCAAGTCAAGCTGGTTATGTATAAGGTCGCTACATCGGCGACGCTGTTCGAACGATTTTAGACTCCATGCATTTTACAAAAGAAAACTATGATATTCCTGGTATTCTACTTTGTATTGATTTTGCCAAGGCATTTGTCTCTATCGACTGGCCTTTCCTTTATTTTTGAAGATATTTAATATTGGTGAATCTTGTATTCAATGGGTCAAAGGTTTTTATACTGCAATATTTCTAGTAATTAATAATGCTGTCACCTCTGATCAAGTTTGCAGAGGTTCAAGACAAGGTGATTCTCTTTTACCTTAGTTGTTTTTAGTTGTTTTAAAAAATTTGTCCATCGCCCTTCGTCACAACAAAACAATTAAGGGGATTCAAATCGGAGAAAATTGCGCAATATGCAGATGACACAACTGGAATGTTACCAGATGTAATATATGCTAAAGAATTTCTCATTTATCATATGGTCGACTCATTCGGCAACATCCCCGGCCAGAAGATGAACAGGGAAAAGAGTGAAGCACTATGGTTAGGTAGTAAGAGAGATTGTATATATACACGCATTAATCGGCTTAATTTACCTTGTCTTTAACAAAGGAAAAAAGAAAAATCTTCCATTCTATTTATTTATAACGGAGGTCAAACAAAAACACAAAATTGAGAGAAACATTACTTACAAAAATAGTACAACTGAAAAGTATAGGAGTACCTTGCATACTCTGGTAATGTACTTTGAATCATAGATTGAGAATGTCTTTTTTATGTAAGTACTATCCTTGTTCTTTCATGTCTTTTTTCTGTGGTCTGTTTCCGTTGTCTTTTCTTACCTTTTTCTGTTGTATGTAAATAATGATAATAATAATAATAATGATATATATATATATATATATATATATATATATATTTATCACATACATAGACCCAGTTATCCCTATAGTGTGACATCACACTATAGGTATACGGTTTACAGGATTTCCGTATACCCCTACTTCTGACGTCAGAAGTAGGGGTATACGGGGTCGGCACTTTTTTTTTCTACTGAAACTGTTTGTAAGCATTCTCGTGCAGATGAAAATTGAGTGGGCACAAAGGAGTTTACTGAAAATGCGGTAAAGGTAATAAATAGCGAAAACATCAAGGCTTTTGGTAGCGATTGTGAAAGTTTGTCTGTTTTTTTTCTATGGGGAAAACGAGAGCGTTCACTGTCGTCTGCTCGCTACGTTTGCTACTACCACTGTACTGTACTATCTCGTCACGAACATCGCTCAAAATCGACCAATTTATAACCGAACAAGAATCCAACGCATCTATTAAGAATATGATGTATCAAAATCAACATCCCATCCTGTCAGGTGACGGGTTAATTTTTTAGCATCGGCAAAGTGTTGTATTGCTGTTGAACTTCTGCGGTAGGCTGTAATAAAGCGAGAATGTTTACTGCAGTAACATACGGCAAACGCGGTTTTCAGAGGCTTGTGCCACTTCGTCGACAGCTCGATAGGAGCCGCGGCCACAATGAAGTGTTTTCATAAGACACCAGTAAAATCGAGATCGAATGAACATTACATGTCAAACGTTAAAAGTTTCTTTTTGCGCTTCGTTTACTCTGACTGTTTATTATTTTAGTTTCATTCACAATTACAAGTTATACAACGAACGATAATACACTCTCCCTCTCAATTTCAAACAACGTCCAAGGCGTTGAGAATATGCGAACGTACGATCTTCATACGGCATCGTACGCCTCCAGTCCTCGCCAGTTTCGAGCAATATAACTTTCCTAGGTACAGGTGGTTGCATAAATGACCAACAAGAACGATGTGATACAGTTCAATTGTGGTTTTATTCATATATTATGACCGAAGTCAGGAACTGACAGCAGTAAAAATGACGACTGCAGCATTGCACAGCGTGTTCGTTCGAATCGTACAGTGTAAACAACGTATAAGCACCGCTATGAACAGCAAGACAAGGTTAAATTTCGATGCATTATTTACATTATTACTTTACCTTCAAACAAAATAATACATCTGAAGATACTATATCATCCTCCTTTCCCTTTTCCTCGCTGATAACGGCTATATCCATTCAAGTTTTGCGCGGAAAATCCGACAGCGAGAGACTACTCTGACGCATCGAGAGGAACGTACGTCCAAATGTGAACGGAATCAGCTGGAGCCGTACCACTTCATCCGCCACGCCGACATAATAAAGGTCCAAATTACATCACGCGGGAAAGTGAAAATAAAAAAGTGGGTCTATGCATGTGATAAATATATAATCTCCCAGTATTTCTCACTCATGTGACGTCATCGAAGACTCGGGTTTCCCCCAACATAGCTGTATCCCTCCTCGCCTACCGGCTCGGAGGGATACTGCCGCTATGTTGGGGGAAACCCTCGTCTTCGATGACGTCACACTCGTTCGAAATACTGGGAGATTATATATAAATAAATATATATATATATATATATATATATATATATATATATATATATATATATATATATATACCAATCTAGTATTATACACAACACGAATACGACCCTGAACACAATAGAACAAAATTAGACATCCTAGCTTCCAGAATGAAAGAACGAACTTCCCGTGGGACAACATAGAAATGTGTACAATCTGCCATTATACCAAGCAATTTATCCACTGAACCTGAATTTGAGGCGACTGATAAAGAAAGTCTGGCAAACTTTCGAAAGATAGCGTTAACAGGTAGTTGTGTCGTACGCAGTCTCTCCACTCTTGAGAGCAGACTGCACTGACATTCAGAATACAGCTGTGTCTCGCCGTACCATTTCGGTTCTGTACACAACAGTTAAACAAAGAATACACACCACTAAATTAAACGCAAACCAGATATGAACTGAATATGCTCACGTGTTTTACAACAGGTTCATTAATAGTAGTGCGCTTCAAAGAACAATGAGATATATGTTATCACTATATGTAGCAGGTTTTTTTCAACTTCGCACAGTACTCTCAGAGTTTAACCACTATTACAAAACTTCATTTAATATGCAAATGAGCTGTTCATTAACTTGACACTGCTCAATGCTTTATAGGACAATTAGATATCCATCAGATCAACATTTGTAGCACGTTTTATTTAATTTGATGCTGTAATTTTAGGAGTAATGTCACTAATTACAAAGTTCATTAAATATGCAAATAAACCGTAAATTAACTTGACACTGTTCAATGATTCATAGCACAATTATTATTATTATTATTATTATTATTATTATTATTATTATTTTATTATAAAGCCTTCAAAAGAAGAGAAATACAAAAACTAATACAATGACAATTTAAAAATCAGGTATTAAATGAAAACACTCGGTACAAGACAAAAAAAAATCCCAAGTTTAAAATGGTCTTAATAACATATTAAGAAGATGACGACTGTGTAAATCTTTTGCAAGTAACAACTGGCGAATGCTGTCAGTCAGCCCATCTGGCCTTGAACATGTTTTCATATTTTTAAGGATCGATTGAGAATATCGCTTGTCAAAAATATACCGCAAAAGTGAAATACCATTTCTGACACAAATTCTATTAACACGTGATACTAAATCAGTGTGACCATGCAATCTACCACATTTATGCATATTCAAAAGATGCAGGTAAAAACAACGTGCACGCGATTTATTACTGAAGATGGATTTTATCAAATCAAGAGAACAAATTTCAAGAGACGTATCAATTTTCATAACATTAATTGCCTTCAGGAAAGAAGTACTTCTACAATATTTATGAATGCCAAACCCCGCTTTTAATAATTTTGACTGGATTTTTTCGGCCTCATTAATTGATGATTTAGACATGTGTACACAGTTAATACCATACAATAAAACTGTTCTTATGGCAGCATTCCATACATAAGCGAGTACATTACAATCAATATGGCCATTACTGAATCCAGCGCCTTGAAGTCCATAAAAAGCTTTCCTACATGCATTTATTCTATTTCTGATGTGACCATTAGGATTAGACGATGAAAGTGTGACACCTAAATAGTTCACACTTTCGCATTCATCCAGTCTTACACCACTCAGTAACCAATATGGATGTGGTGTGAGTGTACACTTACCGAAAATAACACAGCTTGTCTTTTTAGGATTGAAACACAAGCCATGATTTGTAATATATTTGTTTGCAATCTCGATCATATTTTGAAGACCAGTAACAGAAAGGCTAGCTAACAATAAGTCGTCAGCATAACAAAAACATTAAAAGACAAATTATTAATCCTGATACCTCCAACACATGACGACAATTCATCCACTAAATCTTGATAAAACAAATTGAAAAGAAAAGGAGACGATAATCCTCCTTGACGGGTACCTACAGACACAATAACTGGTTCACTCAAACTAGCACCCCACTTAATTTGTACGCTTAAATGCCTATACCAATACACTAAAATCTTCCAGCAATGATTAGGAAGTACATCCATCGCTTTATAAAACATAACATCATGAGGTACAGCATCAAAGGCTCCCTCTGCATCTGGAGAGCAAGTATAAACTGTCGATCATCGTTTGTTACAGTATGAAATTACATCATTTGCTAAGGCTGCAGCAGTGGCAGTTCCTCTACCAGTAACAAAACCAAACTGAAAATCACTAAATTCATGTTGACCGGAAACATCGAGAATATAAAGTTCAATAATTTTCGAAAATGTACAGGATAAGGTCAAAGGTCTATAGTGTTTTGGTACTGCAGGATCAAGTGTCGATTTCTCTAACAAAGGGATAAGTAAACCTTTTGTAAATGACAAAGGAACAATACCAAATTTAAAACAGATAGAATACATTACACTCATATGATAAATAACCTTAGAGTTAATGGAATATTTCAAATGTTCAGACATTATACCGTCTGCTCCGGGTGCACAGCCAGATCTCAGCTTCTTTATGTACGTAACGAGCATAGATTCAGACATAACAAAGTCAGAAAAGGTAACATCCATTAGGCTGGTGCATTTATCTCAAACCTTAAGTTTGGCAGTCGACATAGCCTCACTAGTACAACTAGTCATACTAAATTTACTGGTGAAGTGATCGTAGAACTTCGTAATATTAATACTGGCATCGTTATTTGTAGATGAATCATATTTTGTCTTACGAATGCAATTCCAAAATTTCCTTAAACTACGACAAGTATACAGTGAGTTAAGCAAACGAGAAACGCCATTTATCTTGCTATTCATTGCTCGATTACATGAATTCCTGTATGTCTTTTTCGCTGCTTTGTAGCATAAATAAATTTGTCCACTACGAGGTCTGCCACAGGATTTCCATATGCTAAACAAAAAACGTTGCCTATTACGTGTCACAAGACAATCATTATTCCACCAGTTGTTTTTCTTGAAACGGCCTTTATAACGTTGATGAGTATCAGAAACAACCTTCTTACATGAATTATGCATGATATTAGATGACGTCATTACACATGGTATCTACACGTTTACATGGTTCATCTCTGCTCTTAACATCCTCAATATTACAAGTCTTTAATGACATAGCAGCCCGAGTAACATAATTACTATAGGCAGAACATATTCTGTCATCAGACCAATTAACAGCAGGATATTTGCGTGTTCTATCAAAGTTATCATCAGTACCACCATATGAAGCAGAATTAAAAGAGCAATGAAGAGTTGTACATAACGGAAAATGATCACTTACATTTAAAGACAAATCATACATTATAGTACAGTTCTTAATGATATATATAGACATATCAGAACAGAAAACATGATCAATATAAGATTTAGAAATCTCGTTAAAATATGTGTATGTAACGGTTTGTGCAAAATTAAAGTTAGCTACTTTGAATTCATTGTTGCTAAAAAAATCATACAATATATAGCTATGTTTCGTAAATGGGTGTTTCCGGTAAATATGTATCAAATTAACATCTGTAGCACGTTTCACAAAATTTTTGTGCCTAAATTTCAGAGTTATATACCTAATTACAAAGTTTATTAAATATGCAAATGAACCCTTAATTAACTTTAAACTACTAAATGCTTTACAATACAGTTAGATATCTGTCGTATCAGTATGTATGTGCAGCAGTTTTCATCACATTTGATGCAGATTTCGGAGTTATATGACTAATTATAAGACTTCATGAAATATGCAAATGAGCTATTTATTAACTTGATACTGCTCAATGCTTCTCAGTACAATTGGATATTTATCAAATCAACATCTGTAGCAAGTTTCATCAAAT
>LD357229.1:0-26091 GCA_001465055.1 Ptychodera flava
GGCATCATCAAGTTCGCAGAGGGCATCATCACATTCGCAGAGGGCATCATCACGTCTTTTACATGTCACGTGAGTCGTGTTTAACCAATGGCAGTGCACGTTGAATGAGTGAGGTGTAATAATTTTTAATATGTTTTAATATTTTGCACCACAACAATCCATTCTGACAACTTTACATGGCTATATTTTCACAGCGGTTACAGTAGTACATGGTACTACTTTCTTCCAAAAATAGTCTAAGTATACCTGGCAACATCCTTTGTAGCACTTGAATCTTTTTCGTTGATGAGCTGTTCAAGTTATTACGCTGTTGGAATGGAAAATCTATGTTATAGAGAGAGGCTTGTCGCTCATCCCGGGAGAGCATTACGTTCTAGTCACCCGCCATTGTTTCATAGCTGCAGACGACACTACGGTCACGTGACCGGACACTTTTCCAAATTTGGTCAAAAGTATTTCCCTGGGGAAAGTTTTCCAAAAAAAATACCCTCTGACGTCACTTTTGTTGATTCGGTTGGACTACACGTATCTATTTTCCCGTCACGTGACGTATTCTGGCAACTCATGACACGGAATGAGCATGTGGCGTGTTATAAAAGTACCTTTTTTCCGTCACGTGACGTATTCTGGAGAGTGAGCATGTGGTGTGTTATAATTCAACTATTTGATCATTTCGCAAAAATAGTTTGGAGTGGTGTTGTGCAGTATTTCTTGATATATGTCTACACTGTCATTACCGTCTCCATAGGGAAACCATTGTACGGAAAAAAGATATTGCATAACTTCATTAATATGCAAGCCACACTAGCCAAAATCTAATCATTTCTTGCAAGTAGCATATGGTACCTCTCTACCAAATCTGACTTGAATCTGATTAAGCGTTTTGAGTTATCGTGTAAACAGACAGACAGACAGACACTCACACACACACACACACACACACACACACACACACACACACACACACGGACAGACAGACAGACAGACAGACATCGCTAACATTAGCTCACGTGTGTGAACACGTGAGCTAAAAATGATCCAAAGAAGGAAATCAATCCACCCAGTGAGATTGTCCTTGGACTGGACGGCCGCGGCAGACTGGAAGACGATGATGTTCAACAATAAAAGGTCCTCTATGGGACTGCCAGCTTTCAGAGAATCTTCTTCAGAGATTTGTTAATGTAAAAGTATTAGAGGCTCGGGGGTTTATTTTCAGAGTTTGACATGGATGAAAGAAGTAAGTTTTGAAAACAGTCATGACCAAAACAATTTGTTTTTCCTGGGGAGGTTTACCTTCGTAACCGATCGGACGAGAATTACTCCTTTTGGATTAAGGTAAGTCGGTTGAATTTTGCCCACTGTGTCTCAACTAGGAGAAAATATGCAGCGTAACTCTGTCATTGTTTCCAGTGGGTCAGGAGTTCTGTTCCAGGCAGTAAATAAAACTGTATTTAGCGTATTTTGACAGCACTTGCCGTGAATTTGAATAAATGCCACTTATCATATTACGTTGCTACATCAAAGCACTTGAAAATTCTCACCACTAACGAAAAAATTCAATTTATGGTTCCTTCACTTTGTTTTTGTTTGTTTTCTGCTTAGCTAGAGAAAGCAACAACGCCACTTTAGGGTCGTAAATAATGCTGCCTTAAGCCATGGACCTTCTCGGGGGTCTATGATCATGCCTACTCGGACAGCACAGATGGGTAAACATGATTAGCACTTCAACAATCTGTCTTTAAATTATTGAGAATTCTCAAAACGCAGAAATGAATCGAAATTAGCGCTCCTTCAAGTAGACTCAAAGAGAACTTTGAAAAAAAATGTATTCACGGTAAGAAAACCCCATATAATCTGTGTCTATGTTTTACAGGAAGAAGGGGAATTAGCTTCATAAGCTAAGTCGTTTACAGGCTAGCTGCTATGTCTTTTAGTCATGTTTAGGTATACCTATAATCAAAGCGACGGATGAAGCCATTAATTGTTTCTATTATTGAGAATGAATATTTAGTGGCAGAAATTACAAATAAATTGTCACTTGTAGGGGATGTACTGCAAGCATATTAGAGATCAAAAGCTAGTGTATTGGGCACTGTGGTCAGTATGGGAAAATCTGAGTGCCCACAGCATTGCCTTATGGTCTTGCAGAATATGTAATGTCCTTTGTAAGGGACTTGGCAGAAATTATAGGCGGTGGGCCGCTATTTTTCGCCTGAGCGTTTTTGAAGGATCATGAAATTTCACGCATGCCTTCCGGGGAGGGTCATCATTTTTGCGCAACTATCGCAACCATAAGAAATCAAGATGTAGCCGATACAGTGCTTCAATCAAAAATATTAAATCATTGTACATGGGAATGTATTGGGCAACAATTGCCAATCTCCCCTACAAAGCAAGCTATATCTATACATTTATTTATGTTTGGTGATTTATGTAAATGTACTTGAAGTGTGAGGCAAATGTATATGTGTATACAAGAAATTTGATTTTTGGATTCCATCAAGAACGTTGACTCACTGTACATGGAAGAGTATGAGAAAACTATGAACATTTTTCAAATGTAAAAAGGTCAATATCTGTACATAGATGTTTGGTAATTGATACAAATTTACTTGGTAAGAATAGGGTGGTTACAAGAACATATTGGTTCAAGAAATTTCACAAAAATGTTGATTCACTATACATTGTTGATTGTGAGGAAACAATGAACAATATTTTCCATCACAAAACTAAGTATATAGACACTTGATCATTGTTTTGAATGTACTTGATTAGACTAGGGTGGTTACAAGTCCATGTGTGTGCAAGAAGTATGATTTTGGAATTTCACCAAAATACCGTTTCCTATACATTGTAGTATATGAGGAAACTGAATAATTGTTTGTACAATACAAAACTAGCTAAATCTGTGCTTTTTATAAATGATTTGCACTTGATATAAATGTACGTGATGAGAATAAGATGTTTGAAAAAGCATATGTGAACAACCGATATGATATTGGAATTTCACCCAAATGATTATTTTGAAAGCTTAAAGAGTGTTCTTTGAAAGTTCAAAGGTCAAATGGGAAGTTAAATGTATATTAAGATATTATTGATATGGAGTGTAAAACGTGGGGAGGGGGATTCACTGTTTCTTGCGCATGAAAATTATGTAGGATAACTGTTTTTCTTGCAAGCACTCTTGAAGTATCACTATTTCCAGCACATCGTCAGTTTGGAATAAACCAGCTCCCCCCCCCTCCGTCCGTTAATTTCTGTCCAGTTCCTAGGTCGATGGTGTAGTAGGTTGATTGCAGGGTTGTGCATACGCTTGTTTCATATGTACAAAGGCAAACCAGCAACCAGTTCTTGATATTTGAATATTTTAACCGCTGTGTTTACTGATGCTTAGACAGGCTTGAACGATTGTTTCACTCATTATATCCACCGATGCAATTAATACCCCAATCCTGATATCAAGCATTCCATGTGAAATTAGAGGAGAATTTCAATGTCTGATGGTCTGATCAAATTATTGTCATTTAAATACCTTGCAGTCTAGCATCAAAACCCATGCAAGATGCGCGCGGCGCCGCAACAGTATATCCTCGATAATAAGCTTGCTGCGCGTGGATAGATATCTAGAATGCATCAATTGATGCATTGGAAATGCTAACTCAGTAATTTTATTCGTTTCTGCACATGACAATGGCACAGACATTACAAAGGAAGAAATGTGACAGGCACTAAATATTGTTCGGAAAGAGTGGTACTTCCAAGTTTAAATGATATTTCGCAAAAGCTGTGAATAAAATTACCCAACAAGATTTAAATTGGTGAGGTTTCACTATCCACAAAGGGTTGATGTGTTATTAAACATCAAATGCACTGGAGCACATTACGCGGCAACACTCAATAATTTGCAAAGTGACAAACAAATGATATCACAGGTGTGTTGTACCTATAGAAATGAGGTTAAAGGTTACTTTCCCAAAGGGGCGATAAATACTTTTGGGGGCAAGAGTTAATAACGGGGGTCTTGAATCTTAGAAAGGAATGGTTAAAAAGAATGGCCCTGATATACGATATTCTACTGCATTTGTACTCTCTAAACTTTGCACAATTTCCCACCCTCTTCTGACGTGCCGATGCATATAAGGAAGGAAGAAATAATCTCTGGTTTTATTCTCCGCGATTTTGCAAGTGTTTTTATCTCCCGCTGGCCTGTCAGTATTTACTGTATCCATTTTTACTTATTGCAGTTTTTATCCTCTGAAGTTTTATCTCCCACTTGTCGGCCAATTTTTTATTGTAATATGTGGTATCTTTATAAGCCCATATACCTGCTCCATGATAATACTGACACAGACAGTTTTGATAAAGGCAAATCGATGAGGGATTTATAGCGAATGCATTTCAAGTGTTTTATTGTTGTCTCAAATTTTCAGGTCGGAACTTTTCAAATTGTGTCTCTGAGTAGACTTAATGCTGCTGCATTATTCACGACTTCGAACGGATATGTTACTCAAACGGTAACAGTCTTGATTTTACTGATGACAGATCGTTACAAGATTGACGTTCAACATTTCCTTTAATGGAGGGCTTATAAGGGAGAAATTATAGAGATCTTTATTTTACGCATTTCTTACCGAAACAAGTCGCTCTTCAAGTCATAATTGTCTTCATCGGATGGAGAAACTCAATTAACACTAGGATACTTCATTCGTGGTTTCCTTTTAAATTGCCTGCAGGATATTTTTTAAAACAAGAAATTTCAACATTATCAATAAGATTCGATAGCATGTGAGTTTCCTTGTGATTAGGCAGCAATAAGAAATGTCATTTCTCTGTTTGTAACGCCGATTGTAAAAATTTCTGAAAAAGCCTCTGTTACAACGTCTGACATTTTACAAAGTCACGATGTTGTAAAATAGCTTGATGTGCAATATAATGCGCCACCATTAAAATACCTCGCATGCCATCGTATCGTGGTTGAATAGCTGAGTTTTGGAGCATTTACGCCGAACACAGTCAGGTAGATTCGGTCATTCAAAAGACATCTTATACTATCAAAGTGTTTGATGAATGGGCAACATTCCAGAAGCAGTTTTGCAACAAACTGGTGATGTCATAGACGATGTGCGCAAAACTACAGGCTCTAGACTCAGTGCAGGCGAACCGCCAAACCGTCACTGATGAAATAGAATGGCGGTTCGCCTGCATTGAGTCAAAAATCTGCGCTTGTTGGTGCTTTAAAATTAAAACCACTCTCCAGATCTCCGATTGCTGTTTTTGTGTCGGATGAATCACAGTCGTCCCTACGCTCAGTGTTGGTGCCTTTTAATTAAGTCCTTGAAGTTGTCGAAAACTAATCTTTGCGGCCCTGATACGGCTTTTGTGGACCGAGGTCATACGGCGGAGGAGCCCGAGCGTGCGAAGGCACATACGCCGTACGACCAAGGTCCCCGCAAAAGCAGTATCAGGGCCGTAAAGGTTTTATCATGTACCTTATGGAATGGTAAATATGTAGTTTACATAATATTCAGCATCGTTTTGGAGATGCTTGCGATATCGAGATCGCCATTTGCGTCGATTTTTCAGAAAAGCGGTGGCCGCTTCCCGTCGCGAATTGACACATATATAATGACGTCATTTGTTTACCTGTAACCTGCAGAATTCTAAAACGCCCAAAGCGACGTGCCAAATAGTTCGTGACCAACTAAGATCCAGGCTGTAGTCGAGTTGTAAGAATGACAAAAGAGTAGTGTCAATTTATTGCAATTTATACTGAAAAGGCACGCACTTAGTACACACAGGATTTCACTAGACTTTAGAAATATAAGCCGATGTCACCGCCGCGGCTCCACTGTCGGCACGTGTCACTACCACTGGTCTTTCTTTTGACCTCCATGATCAGAGCGAGCAGACATTTTCCTAATGTCGCGCTGGCTTTGTGTACGAATGGAACCTTTGCGGATAGCAACATCCGTAGTAACCTTAGAATGGAGGTTGTTCAGAAATGCACACGATTGCTCATATTTGGGCACCGGACCGGGGCGTGATACGTAAAAAAATGCATGGATGTGAGGGCGCTTTCCCCCATAGCTTTACACAGCCACGTGAACGTAGGTATATGATAACATCAGATACATTACCGCATTGCCATTTTCTGTTACATCCCTCTTACGTATAAGATAAGCAGAGAATATTAGATTTTACAATGCATGAAATCAGTCTATCCGGCCATATTCTGGGGACAGTGTTAAAGTGTATCAACGTAATAATTTTGAAAACTTTTAATTCGGCACTCACAAGAATACAGTCGTTTGAACCGTTACATCTATAGATGTATAATGACACACATTTTCTGTAATATTCACACCAAATACTCTTTCTACATCTGTTGAACATTCTTATTTTTTCAAAAGTGAGGGAAGAGCTAGGTGTACTCTCAAAGAAAGATGTATTGGTATGTGCCACTTGTATGGGTCATATTTGAAGGGATGTTTTCAGCTTTATAGCCCAACTTGAAAGTATTCAGAGAACAGTCCGGGGTGAAGAAAAATCGTGATTCCATTATTTACTTTTCACCCCACTTCTCAAACTCGATTGATGTGACGTGCAAATTTAGAGTGCTGCATTATAGAAGTGTCAAGAAAGCATGTGTGCCCACCAGCGAAATCCGATAAGTACAGCGGGGTTATTATTCTTAGGCCAATCCAATATCCAGGGTATTTGGCAGCGTAAGTTATTTTTACAACCCTTTTTGAGTATAAATTATTTTGTCATGAATAAATACGCTAGGCGTCCCTACAACTACAACTTCGGGGGCGACTCACTCTAATCACCTCGAGCTCTGTGATTACTGTGTCTTCTACGACGATCGATCTCTAAGATTTGACATTCCTGTCCTGCTCGTCAATGCAGCAATGACAAGTGATTTAGGTAAGTCAGCACGCCTTTTTATTTTTATATTGAATTTTTTTGACTTTTTAGCACTGTGACGGGAGATTACTTTAAGCAAACACTTCTTCATGGTAACCCATGGGCTGTGTTAACACTAAGATACTGTTCAATTCAGATAGGTCCTTGAAACGTACGAAAAGTACAGTTGTTTTACAGCATTACGCAGATTTCTTCTGTATGATTAAAAAATAGGACCAATCTCCTAAAGCGATTCAAAACTGGCAGTAGCTAAAGCTTTTGATAATTTTGTTCTTACAACATTAAAGACCTTTCACAATAAAGTGATCCTCATCATGGATGTTTTCTAGCAATTATTTATAAATAAAATTCTCGATGTAAACTTAATCATAAATTTCCCCTTACATACAGTCACTTCAAATACCAACATCTTGCTGTATCATAACACGAAGTCCTGTATTTGACACTCATTCACAGCAGCTACTCTCCCTCCCTTTGTAAATTACGAATAGGAGTACTCTCTGATAATGGATCACTTCTTCACAAATCCATTAACATTAGACGACTTTCTATCCGAACAGTCTCTAAACATGAGTAGTAGTGTTCATGAATAGGAAATATCCAAATGTTAACGGAAAGTCTTTACTTGCAGAAGACAAACGGTAAAAAGTAAAAATGTGTAGATAAATTCCCTAGCAAGGGTCATTTTTGTTTAATTTAATATTGGTCAGTACATTCCTACCTGAAAATATTGAGAGGATCCCCACAGGGTTGAAGAAACCCTGAAACACAGGAGGGTCTATGCCTGAAAATAGTGGCTCACTATTTTTCACCTACATCCTAAATTTGATCGTATTACTTTTGTCTACGTGCAATTTTAAGGCGTCGGGTCAAGGAAGTGTCAACTTGAAAACAAACCTGCCGACCATTGAAATACATATAAAATAGGAGCTTTATCATTTTCTTGGCCAGTCCCATGCCTGGGGTATTTAGGAGCGTAAGTGATTTGTACCACCCTTTTACAGTATAAATTATTTTGTCAGTCATAAATACGCTAAGCGTCCAGTCAAAAATGACTGAGCTTTATTCCTTACTTACCATTTTGGCCGACACACTCTGATCAACTTGTCCTTTATGATTCTGGTTTCTCCCCAGGAGTTCCTTACTTCTACTACTAGCAACAACACAAAGTAGCCTCGACCCATTTTTCCACTAGCGTCCACTTCGCTTGCGGCTTCAGAGGTGCTGTAAGGTGTGCTGGGGCGAGCAAGTGTCAGCTCGAACACCTGCATCTCTAAAAATTGCATGACATGAAGTTGCCATCCCCCGAAATCCCTTTCTAGTAGAAATGAAAATGTATGATAAATTTATACAAAAATTACCCATGGTAAACTATATAAATAACGGACGACACACTGACCATTAACGTATATTTATGGGCAAGGGCGAGAGGAAAGCCAAACATCAACGGGCGAGGCTTGCTGAGCCCGTTAATTTTGGCTTTCCTCTCGCCCGCACCCATAACTAAACGTTAATGGTCAGCACGGAGTCTGTTATTTCCATTATATTATCAACGAACCAAAAAACCGTCAAAATTTACGAAAATTTCTCGTGCGAACGACAAAAGTACCTGAGGTACAGGTAATGATGTAGGCCTATATAAAGTCTTCGCAGTGGGAGGTAAATTAATGGCGTCATTCGAACGTTTTTGGACCCCCTAGAATATCGTCCATCAGCACAACAACAAACCTTCGGGGGATTTCGGGTCAAAATCTGAAACTTCAGGATGTGAAAAATACGCTCAAACTTTTACTTTATTGGGGACATGTTTTTATCGATATCTCGCGATCCGTGCGCAGTCGCCACGTCAAATATCGACCGTTGGCATTAAAAATGTGTTTTAAAAATGTTACCAAGTGGGAGTGCCTCTTTAAGGAGTGATTTTTTAACAAGCGTGGATCGGTGATGACGGCCGATGTACAGTGGCTGATGGTGGCCCTTCAATTTCATGACCTGAACTACGTAATTTTGTATTCTTGACATCATCATATATAATCGAATTTCATATCAGGAGTAGCGTACCCTAATTCATGCCAATAGCCGATTGGGCTGTGCATGACCATTACCCATTCTGCAGCTGCTTGGTAATAGGTAAAGTGAAGGGCTGATGGCCAAATCTAATTTGAGCTTCGTTTCGTTGACCTTTTTTGGTATCTTTGATGATATTTTTTCTCAGTCTATGTCCACAATTATATCTTTAAGTCCCGAAAAGCCGTTTTCGTACAAGGGCTACTCCGCTACTATTCCCGACAATACTAGTTCTCTCTGTTGCCCGGGCAGCGGGGACAGAGTTTATAAAAGCAAACACGCTCAGACAGTCGAGGGGTCAAGCCATTACCATACCGTGGAACAAGTCTCATACATTGGCTCTTTCCATGAGATATATTCTAGGTCTATTATCTGGCATGTAAGGCACCATTTCACATGCTTAGTAGGAACTGGTCAGTTTCTTCAGCCTGGGGTCGGTGGAGTCACCCTGTTTTTGACTTTGGTGATGTGGGTCACCATGTTTTTGAAATGCTAAATGGGGTTGTAAGTGTGTTTCTGAATTACAACATGGAGTCATACTTGCCTTAAATAAATCATGCTAGCCACGAATTTTATCATTCAGTTGCATTTGCCGTTGTGCCGTTGATCAGCAGTGTCTTTGTGATGCCTCTATTGTCTGCCGTTTCAACTTTTTTATATTTTATTGTATGTATTTTACTGCGAGTGATAAAAAGACAATTTTCCATCATATGGACAATCAAGTCATTCCTATTCTAACTCTAATTCTAATTTCTCCCGCGCGTAACTACTTTGGGGAAAGATATAGCAGAGATATCTGGATGTTTGGAAGTTTGTTTTGCAAAGCATCATACCAGCCTGAAATTGCGTCATTCAGTCCACAGACAAATAGTATAGACAGACTGGAAACGCGGTATGCCTTTTGTCCCATGATCGTCTCGGTAGACTATTGGCTTTTCATATTAAATGAGCTTCAAAGGTGTAAAACTTTTTGGAGGCTTTGTTTGTGGTTGATAATTACACTAGATTATGCGAAAAACACGACGAGATGGCATCGTACTGCCAGTCCGCGTAGCAACCATAGTTACTTTGTGAGCTCTCAGACCAGAAACACTGCTTCACGCCAATCAAAACATAACACGCCAGCATTTTCATAAACATGTCCTTCCTTGACGCATGTGTAAAAGACGGTATGACTGACCGTAAACCATTGAGTAAAACCAGACAGTTTCGATAAAAGACTTTCAAATTTGGTTCAAACACACTCATTATATATTCATAAAAATATGAGAGGAATTTTTAAACGGTAAAACTCACTTTCCTGAAGCTCAAAACAATCCCGTTTTTGCCAGCACGTCAATTCCGCTCAGCACCACACGACAACACAACACAAACTTTGCCGAACATACTTTCGCTTAACAATTGGCGAAAGTCCGAAAATTACCGAAGGATGCATGGTCGGCACTCTTCGGAAAAGAGAGGCGAGAGCAACCTGAGGCGAGGCGAACATGGATGGGTTACGTAACCGCTTCACGCCTTAAACAATACCCGTTGCGAATTTGTCTATGTTTTTCTGTGTTCAGTCAGAGTTTTCGACGTGCTCTTCGGGCGCATAAGTAATGTATATCAGAGACATACAGAGATATCTGAAAGTTTGCAAATTGACAGTCTCTTATGCAAAGCATCATACCAGCCACAAATTGCATCATTCAGTTACAGTTTTCGACGCACTTTGGTGCATAGTTTTAATATATCAGAGATATTTGGATGTTTGCAAATTGAAAGTCCGTTTTGCAAAGTGTAATAATCATTATGAAATCTGCAGTTCGTAAGAAAAGCGTGACAAATCGCTGAATTTTTTCTGTTTTCTGTATGAGAATCCAGTATAAGAAAACAACATGCACTAATGTTTCACAATATATTTGATACAGTGACATACTTTAGAAAGCGAAAAGTGAGATATTTTTCGTTCTTATTGATGCAACTGTTTTCCTTTCTATCACAGCTTTTAAGTAAAAAGTGGAGTTTTTCATGACTAAAATTATAGCTGAAAAAAAGGCAGCTTTTGTCATTATAAGCCGTGGTTTTATGGTTTTGAGTTTCACTCACAAGTGTCATATCATTTAAGTACTAACATGGTTGTCTATGGCGAAACTTTGAATAGTTTTTTCCAATACACAGCATCTGGGCATTTGATAATTTTTAAAACTGATATGAACATACTTCACTAAATAGTGATTGAGAAGGCAGTTATGTATAAGAAATTTGATTTTAATTTCTCATTACATCACTTTGACGTGCAGTCAGCAATATAATGCTCACAAGCACAAACTGTAAATGATCATCAGTCATTAAAATACAGCTGCTTCATTGCATAGCCTTAGAAAACTGTTTTATGAAACATTTGTTTTCTCTCCATGTCAGAGTGATTTATCGGTATGATTTGCATCGAGTGAAAAGTTGAGCCCCCTTTATGGTACTCTGAATAATGAAAGGCCGCCATTGAACATACTGTATATCAATCTCCACACACAGATTGAAGCGCAGTGGGGCAGCAGGGCGGCATGGATAATTCGAACCAAGCTAGAGGGTCTCTGAGTCGTTGACCTCGCGCCCCCCCCCACCCACTACTGCTGAGACTCCCTAGCTAGGTTATAATTTTCCACGCCGCTACCATCTCTGTCCGGAGATTGACTGTATATTTTCGTGCCCCGCCCCCATTTTCTCTTCTGCCCCCTGCCGTTAATAGTGCTTGTTCCCTAATGTTGACATACATTTGTTTCCCTGTTCGCCGCTGCCTGTCTTATGTCATGTAGGGGAAACCTTTCAACCAAAAAATGGGAATTTACAGTGAGTTGTGCACGCAGCATGCAAACTAGTACAAAAGGACTTCTCTGAGCGGGCATGCAAAACCAGAATCGCTAGAAATGGTCACCTCGTAAAACAAATAATTTTCAGCGAAGCAGGGGCAAAAAGTGCTCTCTGTCCATCCTCCAAGCCCCACCACCCTCCCCTCCCCAGTATTGTCAAACACTAACAATAGACCTCGTTAACCTAGGAACTGTGTCTCCCCTCTCAACAACGTCTTCAATACCAGTGAAATTGATTCCATATTAGGCCAGATGGTAATAAAATTGATTTTACATAATGTGAGACATATTGCCCATGGTCCTCCAACACCACCTCAGCACGGCCACACAGTTGGGGCAAGTAGATGCTTCATAAACCCTATAGAAACAGCGATTCTTGACCTTAGTCACTGAACTCAAACTACATAAATTGAGGCCAAATAATCTTTGTTGACAAAATGCTTTATTGTTGAGACAGTGGGGAGCTGACAGTGTCCTTTCTCCGGCAAACGGATACAAATGGATAGGAACGTTTACGATGATAGTATGGATTATTGAGTAATGTCGTAATTTAAACGAAAGTGACTGCAGTTCAGCCACACACATCCAGTAGACAGCTATGAACGTAAACTCGCACTTTCACGCGGTGGAATCTGGCCTCGTCATTGTTAGAAACTCCAAATTCACACTAAATTTCAATATCTTTTGATAAGTAGGACAAAAAAGTTAATTTAATCCTCCCGCTGATTCCAACCGTTCATTCTCTCACCTTTCAGTTATAAGATAAACCACGAGCATACATTTTCTGTTTACTGTTTTAATTTGTTAATACTTTTATTATCTTTATTTCATACAAAGAACAAAAGGCAGTACCGCTTTGTTACCCCGACAACTTTGATTGGGTCACAGAGCTAGGTACTCTCGTAAAGAAAACCGAAAGTCGTGGTAAACTGGTGGTATGTGAAGATGCCTTGGACATCCTACGTTCCATCGATGGCCTCATCAGTCCAATCGCTGTCACTGGACTTGCTCGATGTGGAAAATCATACATAGCAAGTGAGCTGATTGAACCAAGACCGGATGAATGCGTATTTAAAATGTCCAACAAAATGAGGCCACTGACGACAGGTTTGTTATCATTATGGATGTTATTTCATTTTTCATAAACTACGAAATTTCATTCAGTTGGTTGGTTAGTTGAGTACAAATCTCGGGACCGAAGACACATTTTGCAAACAGTCCTATACACTAACATGCGCGTAAATACAACGCGTGTCTTTTGTGTTTGGAGTTTCATTGTCTGGCACACACGGATTTCTTGACTGTAACGTACAAGCTGTTTTACTTTGACACACAATATCAAAAGGATGTGAAGATTGCCGCACGTTCTCTTATCGTACATAATTTTTCAAAATAAAAACACTGTAGCAGAGCCTTTACCTCTCGAAAAAGTGGCAGTTACGGTAATTTTTCCGATTCAGGCGATTATTGGCTCAAAACTACGCAGCCCTGTCAACCTATTATGGAGATTGGAGGAAGCCCGTAGTGGTCAAGCACACCGCACACACTCGCCTGTATAACCTTAGTTGCAGTACGAACTACTTACTTGATCTAAATGTTGCTACACTACTGGAATTGGTTTGAAACGTTGTTTATAATCTTGCTATTACAACAATACTTTCTGAATTATAGCCTATACAGACACATAAAAGTTGTCTTTCATGGTAGAGTTCTCTGTGTAAACCAAGAGCCGCTCATTCCCCTGCCTCTGTTTCATCAGTACTTAACTATCTCTTTGAATTTTACCACACTGAAACTGTACAGCTAGTATAGCAAGACTAGAAACAACTTCCCAAACCAATTCCAGTAGGTTGACAACACTAATATGACCCTATTGACCCAATATTGATTTTGGAGGCTTTTGGAGGCTCCGTCCGATCGATCTATCTGTCAACCAATTTATCGAATTGATCGCTCGAATAATCCTATCGATCGATATATTGATTGATTCATCTATCATTATATCGATTGATAGATCCATCGTTCTATCGATCCATCTACCCATAAATTTATCAATCGATATATTGATCGATCGATAAAGCTATCTATCGATCGGTCGACCATCTATCGACCATCTATCGAACATCGATGGATCGAACGGTCGATCTATCGATTGAGTAATCAATCGAACTATCTATCTATCTATCTATCTATCTACCTATCTACCTATCTATCTATCTGTCTATCTATCTTTCTATCTATCTATCTATCTATCTATCTATCTATCTATCTATCTATCTATCTGTCTGTCTGTCTGTCTGTCTATCTATCTATCTATCTATCTATCAGGCGATTGATCTAGTGCATTAATCGCTTGATCAGATACATTTTCACTTATTTGATACGTTATTGGTTGTTTTGATGTGGTATTGGTTGACTTTCTACGTTATCAGTTGATTTACTCCGTTATCAGTTCGTTGATACGTTATCGGTAAATTTGTTGATACGTTATCGGTAAGGAATAATTATATATAATCCCCCCGTATTCCGAACGAGTGTGGCTGCGTCGCGGACGAGTGATTCCCCGTGTAGCGGCCGTAACCCTCCGAGCCGTAGGCGAGGGGGGATACGGCCGCTACACGGGAATCACGAGTCCGCGACGCAGACACACGAGTGAGGAATACGGGGGGATTATATATTTATCATATGCATAGACCCAGTTTTCCGTGAATAAACCTTTCAGGAATGATAATTACTGCGAAATAAGGAGAGGGAGTAGGCCTATTTTCCAAGAATTCATACGCTTGTGTCATGCGGTCGTCGCTTGGTCACAGCTGACTTGACTGCGCTCAGCTGTACATGTCGAGGTTAACTTCGAGCACGCCGAAGCTGCTCCAATGGATAATTAGCATCTCTAGTAGGGCATTTTCTGTGCGAATCAAGCGGAAATAGGAAAGACTATGGATTTTTAATACAAGGTATTTATTTGGTAATTACTATAACATCAATTTAAATGAAAATTCATTCATAAAATTATTGGACGTGCAAGCGCTAGGTGCGGGACGTCGCGACTCTCAGCCGCGGTATACGGCTACCGGGAACGGGTTATTTTTGTCAATATTCGATCATCATTCAAAGAATTATACTTTGCAAAGTTTGTATGAAATTTTTAAAATTACCAATTATTATGTGTTACGAAATTATCAATTGCATGTTTAATATTTTACGAATAAAATGAGCTTGTTTAAATATAATGAAGAGCTGTGTTCGGCACTGACTCAATCGGTAAGACTACGAGCAACGACTCTTTCTGAGCTCAGACGCGAGACCACGGAAGTTAAACAACACGGTACAATACAACGTGGTGGACAACATGCATAGACAAAGCAATAGCTTGCACCTTTAAGTGCACTGATAACCTCCTGAACTCGTCGCTCTTGAAAAGTAAAATAGTGTTTCTTCTGATGAGTCCGGAGTATCGTCATTGCTGTCAGAAATGAACGCCCTTCGCTTCCTTGGCTCGACCCGGGGACTCGATTCGTTGACTACCACGGCGGCATTGATCGTGATGTTGAACTTGAAACCCGTCAATGTTGCTTCAGTAAACATTCTTACTGCTGCAGGGATGATTGGTACGTGTCTTGGGTTGTCGCCTATGCTAATCATGTTGTTTGATGGACATCGACAGAGGCTCTTTTGACGAGGTAGACAACACAAAATGCCGGTAACAGCGTAATGTCAGTGGTGTAGAAATCAAACGTTTCAATCGCAAATCAACGACGCAGAAACACAAATTCATAAACATTCTAGTATCGACGGTATTTTCTATTCTACACATACATTTTAATACTCCATATTTCCTTGTGCTTCATTACCCTCCCACTTTTGCATTTCAGGAATTTGAAAATAATTTCTGAACAGCTGATTTTTTGTTTATGTTTTAAAAGTAGTCCGGGTCCCATATCCACCACATGTGGAATATGGATTCACCGTAGTCATATACCTTTAGTGTGACGTCATACTATAGGGATAACTGGGTCTATGTATGTGATAATTACTTGTTATCGGTAAATCTTTACTTCGTTATCGGTTAGAAAAAATTACTACGTTATCGGTTCGTTACTACGTTATCGGTAGATTTACTACGTTATCGGTAAATTTTTACTACGTTATCGGGTTTGCTACGTTATCTGTTAATTACTACGTTATCGGTTGTCACAAGGCATGCTTCTAATTCGTTATAAGTTGTGGCTGATGACTCATAAGTTTCGATAGAAGCAATGTAGCCCACCGGCCGTGCGCCAGCTCTTTCTGTGGTGTTGGCTGTGCGCGCCGGCCGGGGCCGGTGCTATACCGTCCAATACGACAGAAAAGGCCGGCCCATGGGCCCATGAGACTGTCTGGCTTTGGCTACGCCGGAAGGCGGCGTAGTCAAAGCCGGACACTCGCCACACTCGTAAAGCTGAGCCCGGTGCTACAATTGTTGCAGTTACAGTTTTGATGGCTTTTTATGAATTCAACGTCGATCAACATCCAGTGATACTCATGACTGCAGTGCGGTTGTAGTTTCTCAGAGTGAGTTACTAAACTGGTTCTGCAAAAGCATACCGAAATGTTCTTTACTGTCGATGCTGCCAAACGAAATATCTCTCTTCGCCGTTTGTACTTACCAATCGCATATAATCATCAACAATGTCTTTGTATTTCGTGAACTATCAATTGCTGGAGATCACTACTGACAGCCTTTCCGCGGACTTACGTTCTAGAAGTTTTGCTCTTCGTGACAGGGCTTTGTGTTACCAGCTATACACACATACAGGCCTACCACGCAGAACTACATATCAGAAGTATGACGATAACCGTCAGGTAAACGTCACACAGACCAGACCTGACAGACTCACGGACATGTTTCTATTTTGTCTAAGATTTGATCAGAGACACACAGAGGCATATGTATGGGCTGACCGAGACTGCGAAGTTCAGAGCCTATGATACGCCTGAATCGGGGAAATATTACTTTTCCGTATTTATTTTGTATGGTAAGAGAACGTGAGGCAATCGATACATACTTTGATGTTGTGTGTTAGAGTAAAACAGCTTGTACTTTACAGTCAAGAAATCTGTGTGTGCCAAACACTAAACTTCTAAACTCAAATGACAAGCTCTCGGTACTATCTGAATACTGTATCGCTGATCGTGTTTACTTTGTAGGTATATGGATTAACACTGTTCCATTTAAAAAACGACTTGAAAACGGAACTGAAGTTACCGTTGTTGTCATGGACACTGAGGGACTTTGTGCGTACGACGCCCATACCCCGTATGACGTACAGATCTTCACATTGATTTCCATACTTTCATCTGTTATGATTTATAACAGCAAAGGAACTTTGACTGCTGAGGATATCAAGATGTTAAGGTATATGTCAATGTGTATTTCGCTGTGTATTTTATCTCGACAAATTTGCAGAACTTGATATCATATGTGTAATACGATATTTGTTAAAAGTGATAGATTTTTTCGGTAGAAAGCACCCAGGGGCAGATATTCGGACTCTCAACTTTTTACACTACTTTTCTGGTCTAATACTTCTTGGGGCTTATTAAAAATATCTTGGAGTAGCAGAAGCATTGTCTTAGTTTTTCGAAAAGTCGAAAATTTTACTTCCTTCATATAGACTAACAAATGGTTGGCCGCCGTTTTGAATTTCCAATTATATCGGTAAATGTTTGGTAAGCTGTTCCTCCAGTACAACACTTTGCACAGTGACCCTCCGCATTTTTATTCTTGGTTTGGTAAAAGAGTCGTTGAAAGTTTCATTTAGGAAAGTTTGAGCAAGATCAGATACGGCGCACACTAAATTATTAAGCTTAATCTCGAAAAATAAACCTATAAATTTCGCTCATACTTTGCTAAAGAAAACTTAATTTTCTCTGGCAACCGATCATAACACACGTGGGGTAACATTGCTCACTTCGGAATCAGAAAAATAAATTACGAATGATTTGTCGATAATTTAAATTGAAAAGAGTCGATATTTTCCATGTATTTTCAGTGCAAATAAGATTGTCGATTTCTTTCGTTCTGCAGTTTTGAAAGACAGTTTCCCCGAGCAATAGAGTATTGTCAATAATTTAGTGTTCGGAAATTTGCCGTCTGTTCAGGTATTTGGACGTTATATATGGTACCAAAGAGTGCGGCCATAATTCCCACAATCCTCTCCGTAAATACGAACAATTTTGCTCAATCTGATATCACCTTTAAGTTTTAACAATGAACATTTATCGTGATCTCTACATTCAGTTTCAGTTGTGGAAGCTGAGGTTATGATCTTTGGAGGCCAACTCCTCTGCAGTTGCAAATAATATATTAGCCATAAACCAAGCGCCTTTTATCTTTGTGGTTTTAAAATAACTCTGCATAGAATTGTGAGCCGTAGGTTTGAATACTTTGATCATGAAATAATTGAAGAGTTGGTCATGCTACATTCACTTCAGTACTTTTTATATTGGAGGATAGAGGGCGCGCACCTCTTTACACTTGTTACAGTAATCTTTAAAATCATAAAACTAAAATTAAATGGCCCACGGGGTCTCTCGGTTTATGGCTTAAGCATTGTACGCTACTGCAGAAGGGCGTGAGGTAATTTGTCACGGATATTAATGTATTTTGATGCATTGAGACATTTTCTGTGTAGAGACACATTGCATTAATTGTCTTTTAAACGCACGGAGACATGTTCTGTCTGATTTATTTTCTAGCTTGGTCGATACACTTGATCAAGTCATCAAGGGGAACAACTATAGTGACAGTAGAAACGCTCAGACTAAAGACTTTATCCAGTTCTTCCCTAATTTCATGTGGCTCCTTCGTGATGCGACCTTGAACTTTTCTTTTACTGAAGACGAGGAAGACGACGAAGATGACGAAGTTGATATAAAAGATTATATACTGAAAGAGGTAGGTTGAGTGAACAACATCAATTTTGTTGTAATTCATCGGTACAAGTAAGGGAGCTTTCAGTAATTACAGGAGGGTGGGCCGGGGGAATTTCGTGCACACCTGTACCGTAAAATGTGACCCTTCCCCTATCCTCCTGTCTAAAATTTGACCCTCCCCCTTGTCCGACATTCTAAAACTTGACCCTCCCCCAACCACTGCAGTATTCTCCCCAGGAATAACTGAAAAGGTATCAGCTAATTTACATAGCAATTGGTTCAATTGTTACGTTAAGGACAAATTACAGAGGGGAGGGCTGGTGTTTTGGAGGGACAGTCGCAATTTATCACGCAAGAATTTTTGAAGAGATATATGTTATTTCACACATTTGAGGGAGGGTCACCATATTTTGTGCAACTATAAGAAGGCAAGATGTGGCTGATTTAGTGCTTCATCCAAAAATATCAAATCATAATACATGGAGTCTATCAGGCAAATTATTGACAATTTTCCCCCACAAAACATGCTAATTCTGTATATTATATATGCTTGATAATGTATTTAAATGTACTTTGCTTAAAGCTCCATAAGCTGTATCTTTTGGCTACTTTTTCAGAACTTTAGTTTTGTTGTTTCCCTACACTTTCTGCACTGAATCCCTGAACTGTAATTTAATGCCAAGTATTTAGCATATCAACACAACCTATATGAGTATACTCTCCATTGTTATTGGTGAAAATCGTATTCAAGTCCGGACTAGAATTTATTTGTAAACAATAAACAATGATCACTACAAATTACAAGCTGTGCTGACAAAAAGAATACTCGAAATTTCAGCATGACAAACGGATTAGGGTCATACACGGTAGTTGATATACAGAAGCAGAATACTGAAAAACTTGCCACAAGTTACAGCTTATGTCCCTTTAAATAGGGAAGTAAAATGTGCATTCGTGTAGAAGAAATTGATTTCTGAATTTCATGTAAAAAGTTGGTTCACTATCCATGGTGTCTATGATGAAACTATGAATAGTTTTTTCCAATACAAAAAAATAGGTAAATCTTTGCATTTGTGTACTCTTGGTTATTGATATTAATATTCTTCATTAGACTACAGTGGTTACAAGTCTATGCTTGTGTAAGAAATTTGATTTTTCGTATTTCACCAAAATGTCAATTCACTGTGCATGGGGGTCTATGATGAAACTATGAATAGTTTTTTTCAGTACAAAATTAGATAAATCTGTGCATTTATGTGTGCTGGATTATTAAAATTATTGTTCTTGATTAGACTAGAGTGGTTACAAGTCCATGGTTATGCAAAAAAAAATTATTTTGGAATTTCACTGAAAAGTTGATTTACTGTACATGGTAGTCTATGAGAGACCTATGCACAATTTTTGTCAATATAAAAATTGACAATATCTTTGCATTTATGTACATTTGATAATTGATATACACTTTTCCACCTGTTGCATATGTTTTTGTCGCTTGTCGTTTATCAGTTTTAAGGTTACAACTGCATCTTCTTTGCTTGTGAAACTTGTGGATAATGTGTACGTATTTTGTTGGTGATTTCCTATTCAGGAAATATCACACAGACAATCAAAGTTTTGGCCATCAAATCAGTTTCTGTCAAAAGTGACCCTCCATCCAAGATAGGTTTATAAAAAGTGACCCTCCCCCTTGAGCTGTTTTCTAAAAAGTGACCCTCCCCCAATTCCCCAAACCTACCCCCTGTAATTACTGAAAGCTCCCTAACTGTAACTACATTCTTTCACTCTGCCAGTCAAACTACATTTAGTCTAATTTATTCTACATATGCAAATGCAAAATGCGTTGATGCAACTTAAAAATAAACTACACCCCCATTTTATTGTATTAAGTATGGTTTATATTGGCGATTATGACTCCGTAAAATCAGGGGCAAAATCATCAAAATTGAGGTGTCCGGTCATGAATAATAGTTTGATTTGGACTCGGATCAAAACTTCATCGTTGGTGGCATCCATGCCAGTCTGCATTTATCGAGCTTAATATCTCACATAGTAGTTAGATCTTTCGTGGGTGATACAATGTGATCAAACTTCCCTTGAAATAGTCGATGGTCAAAATCGTGTACCCTGTGACCAGGAACAGATAAAGTTTGAATTAATAGCTTTATTCCAATGCACACTATTGTTACGTGAGAAAAAAAAACGAATAAAAGAACGGTGAACTCAGCAGTTTTCTTTAAAACGGAGTTTATTACAAAACATTAAACCTATCGCTAAGTCAATGGATAGAATACAAACTGTAAAAGTGTACAGGCTACTTATCTCAGCCGGGACGGCAAATCTCCAAAGTTGAGTCAGACACTGAGACAGAGTAAGTAGTCCTTTAGCTTGCTTGCAGGCTTGAGGTGTAATAAGTCCGATGAATAAATCCAGCGTTGCTGTGAAGGTCTTGAAAAGTCTTGCAATTAATACTGCCGGAGTTTCCAAAGACTTGAAGTAACACGTCAGGGACACGATCCCAGATGTCTGACTGAAAAGCTGTGCGGTCCCCCATTTATACTCCAATGGTTATGTGAGAGAATATAAGAACAGTCTAGAACTTCTATTGAAGTATATATAAACTATAAACTATCTCAACTTACACGACTAATTGAATTTCTAGAAGGTTCCGTGAAGGACAGTTACCTTGAGAATGTTCTGGACTAATTAATCTCAGGTCATGAGTGTGGGGGAAAATGACTTACATAACACTATTTACTAGCCCTGAGAGAATCAATGTGCATTTTTGATACCAGAATGTGACCAGTGCAATACGTGTTTTGTAACAGTCAATGTTTCAGAAATTTCACTGTCATCATACATCTCAGTCAGAGAGAAATCTAGCATCTTCGTTTTTATAACCTTACCATGTTCAGATGTTTTTTAAAGTTACCCAGTTAATTAACAAGCCAAGACTTCAAGAAAGGCGTTTTGCAAATATCACCACCAAAATGACGCTTTCTATCTGACTGTAAATTGATCAATGATGACAGAAAGTATTGGATGAGGTACGCTGCACTTGATACTATTTTCACCTGCCGCCTTAATGAATTTCACGTTTACCAAGGATTTTATTCATATTTGAACGTTTACGCGTATAACGGTCCTACATCACAGACACGTTTATGTTCCAAGAAGTCGTTGAGGTTACATGGTATTTTGCTAATATCGTATAGGTGTTAAAGTTGGAAGAGGAAGATGATAAAACCCCAGATCACACTATACAGAAAAACCGTCAACGTGAAGCACTGCTATCATATTTTCCTGAGTTCGATGCCATGACACTGTCAATGCCATCACATAAGCCGAAGGTCTTAGCGCAAATGGGATTGCCTGGCACTCGTAAGCGATTGAGCTCATCATTCAATGATGGGGTCGATGAGTTTATTGAACGTTGTGGAAAACTGATGAAACCAAAGAAAGCTTGGCCTTACGTTGGAAACATTCATGGCAAACGTGAGTTTATATGTTAGAACCTAGCTTTTCAATCACACATGAAAGTACTACAATTCCATTGGTGAGAACCAGAAAATGTACGTAATCATAGGTTTCAGCAAACTTAGGCAAGCAAATTAAAGTAGCAAAGCAAAAGTTGAAAATACGTACGTTTACTTAATCCTCCCATAGAATGTTAGATAGGCCTTCTTATTAGGTTGTGTATATTTATGTAAACTATAATTTGGAATTGAATAGCGTTTTGTTGATTACTTTGCCAAAATTGCTGCTTATCTACATTTTGCATGTCACCAGTAGAATGACTCAACGATACAAGTTAAATAATACCGACTGATTTTGGGCAGTTTTGGGCGTATGCTCTAAAGAGTACTTTTCTTTTTTTCAAATAATCACACACAATGGCTTTCAAACAAAGCCTGCGACACTTTGCAAGCTTCGTATGAAAGTATGATTGAAATTATACCACAAGTAGTTCGGCCTTTGCTGATAGAGTTGTGATCTGTCAGTGTAGTGATGGCTTCACCTGCAGTTCACCCAGTCTTCCCTGCATAGATCCCTTATCCTCAATATAATGATCTCACTTTGTGAATAAGCCAAACATCAATGAGACGGATGAGATTTTTAATGACATATTAATTCTCTTAATTAGAATTTGCAGAATTAGTAAAGCAATACGTCGCTAATTTCGACTTTGAAGGACAAACACTTGACGTACATGCAGCGGGGGCCAAGGTGCTGGATGAACTCTTGTTCCGAGAACAAGAAGAGGCCTATAAAGATTACTGCAAGAACATGGACAGCTTTGCTGCATCCGAGCTTCCTTGTGAAAATCGTAAAATTGCTACCAAGCACAAAGAGTGTGTTGTTGAAGCCCTGGACAAATTTACAGAGCGCACAGAATGCTTCAACGCTGCCGATCTTATCGACAGGCAAAGGAAGCATCTACAGGTATAGTCGGCTTGTTGATATATGATTTTCATAACTATATTGCAGTTTTTACACAGCTTAGCCCTTTTAATTTGTCACCCTCTTTTCCGAGAGAATGCTCTACTGACTTTGTGTATAACTGCATTATCTCAAGGACCGCTGTGGGAGGGTTGACGAAGATAAAATTAGTGGTGGATACCTGCGTGCCATAATTGAGAAGAATAAACAGAAGTCCAAGGAATACTGCACAAATCTTGCCAGACAGTTGGTAGAAGAACACCTCCGCCCCTTTACAAGTGAATCTGGTCCAAGAAAATCGGGGATATCAGCAGACTTGAATGAGTCAATCGAGCATGTAAAAAAATTGTACAACCATCAAGGACGAGGTCCACGAAAGGATTATGTGTATAAGACAGAGGTAACAGAGGTATGAAATATTACATTTTAACGATATACAAACTGATGACAGTTTACTACTTGGAACATTTTGGATACGTTCCTCAAGTCATACGTCACACTGAATTGTGGCCGTTAAAGAAAGAACACATGTATTTTACCGTGTCCAAGTCTTCAAACCTTCATATATTTTTTGTGTATGTTCCATTCTGGTAGAGATCAAAATTTCAGTCGTCCATAAGAAGTTTGGACTTGCCAACAACATGTCCCTTATAAATCATCATGTCCCCAATGTGTGGCGAGTAAAAGAATTGTTTTCACATATTTATACGAAGCTAATAAAGCAAGCATCGACTTTCTTTTGCTTCATTTCAGAAAATTGCTGAGATTGCTGAGACTGTCAAGAGACGCAAAAGTCGCACCGAAGGCAGAAATGTCCCTGAAGCCGACGGCGCCAAAAGTGAAGCCGTAAACGTAGAGAGCGGAGAGATAGAGGTATGGACCAAGTGCTAATTGAAAGTATGCTTGTTAGAAAAGATAATAAGTTAAAAGTATACGATAAGAAATAACATCATATTATATTATATAATATAATATAATATAATATTATATAATATAATATAATATTATATTATATTATATTATATTATATTATATTATATTATATTATATTATATAATATAATATATTATATTATATTATATTATATTATTTTATATTATATTATATTATATTATATTATATTATATTATATTATATTATATTATATTATATTATATTATATTATACCAAAGTGTGTGTGTTTCTCTCATTGAAAAGTTACAGCTATTTCGTGAGGAGATGGTAATTATTAAGGATAAGTTACCGCTTAAGAGGCTTCTTGTCATTCATTTGTTGATGGCAGAATGTATAGTACAATCACCGTTGTTCGGGCAGCTTCGAGGTGTTTCTATCTCACGGCTATACGAGAAAGTTTTTGGACAATTTAAGACCATAACCATAACTATAGATAACATCTTCAACAGCTTAGAAAAGCTTTCAAAATGTAAGGTTTCTATAGTTTGAAATCCACAGTTTTTTCATGTGCGAATAAAAATGGTTGTTTCGGAGAACGATAAATTGCTGATGACGAAATTGTTCTGTATTGTAGGAGAGGGAGAGATTCAGAAAACAAATTTTAGAAATGAAGCAAAACGTTGAGCAACACATTGTAAGTATGCAATACTATTAATAGAAAGCAAACAGGATAAGACATTTTTCTGGTTCCAATCTTATAACAACTTCTTTACATATCGTCCATGCTTAAAGTGGCACTCCCACTTGATAACATTTTTAAAACACATTTTTTTAACGCCAAAGGTCAATATTTGACGTGACGACTGCGCACGGCTCGCGAGATCTCGATAAAAACATGTCCTCAAAAAAGTAAAATTTGAATTCCGGTGGCCCACCTAAATTCAGCTTCCGAACATCAAACGTTCGGCACTGGGGCCATTGTCAACTAAGCTATGGAGTACGAATTTACGCTAACGCTGCTGTACGCCACAGTACCACTCGCGTTGGTGATCGGTCATGCCCCCCCCTGGGGAGAAATCCGAGTCTTACTGACCAGGCAAAAAAAAACGAAAAACAATGTTTGCTGGTTCCAACAGAATTCGCATAGGTGACTAGCAAAGTTACGTTTGGTTGATACATAGCAGCCGCCGCGTGGTACTATGCATAGACGCATGCCACGTGGCGGCCGCTATGTATCGAAGTCACGTAACTGTGTGGCAGACAACAAAATGTAGTCATCAGAGGCGGCTAATATTTTACTGGTAGAAAACTGATATCTATGTGCTATTGGATAAATATATAATACAACTGAGATTAATGAAAACGACAAAAACTAGGGAGAAGTTTTCAAAAAACTTACCTGAGGTAAAGTCTTAATACTGTATATAGTCTTCATAGTGGTACGTAAATTAATTGCATCGTTCGAACTTATTATAGACTCCCTAGAATATCGTCCATCAGCACAACAACAAACCCTCGGGGGATTTCAGGTCATAATCGGGATGTGAAAAATACGCTCGGGAAATGACATGTTTTTGTCAATATCTCGCGATCCGTATGCAGTCGCCACGTCAAACATGGACCGTTGGCATTAAAAAAAACGTGTTTTAAAAATGTTACAAAGTGGGAGTGCCACTTTAATAAGTCGTATCTGACGACAACCGTATAGGGTTAGTGACATTTTGTTTACCGCTGTAACGTGTGGGTCATGCTAATCCATTAAAGCATATATAACTGAAATTGAGTCTTAACCAGAATCGTCAATTTATTTTTGGAATATCTTTGATTGTTTGCAGGTTAATCTCCCCCTAAGCAACCAGAATAACCATTAACTTGGGCAGAGATTAACCGGCAAACAATAAGGGCGTTCCGAAAAATTGGCGGTCTGTCAAGACTGAGGGTTGCAGTCTATCCTCCGTGAAGGAGCGTTCAGTTATTACGGCCGGGGTGGGCCGGCAAA
>LD357229.1:60988-74117 GCA_001465055.1 Ptychodera flava
TTACTCTTTGACTTGACTAGGTCAGTGGTTGATTTGATACATAATTGGTTGATTTGATACGTCATCGGTTGATTTGATACGTTATTGTTCACTTGGCTACATTATGTGTTGATTTGATACACTATCTCTCTATTTATCTATCCGTCTATCGATCAATTTATCCATCGAAATATATATATATATATATATATATATATATATATATATATGTTTATATTTATATATATAGATCTATCAATCATTCGATTAGTCGAGCAATCGATCAATTCATTCGAACATTCAATCGATAGAAAGATCAATCGATTGAAAGATCAGTGCACCGATCGATCAATCGGTCGATCTATCGATTGATAAATGGATTGATCGATCGATCAATCGATCGAGGATATAGATCTATCCCCATGAATCCATTCCCATGAATCACTTAATCCAATACATTGATACGTTGATTTGATACGTTATCGGTAAATTTGTTGATACGTTATCGGTTAGGAAAAATTACTACGTTATCGGTAAATTTTTACTACGTTATCGGTTAGAAAAATTTACTACGTTATCGGTTCGTTACTACGTTATCGGTTGATTTACTAAGTTATCGGTTAATTTTTACTACGTTATCGGGTTTGATACGTTATCGGTTAGTTACTACGTTATCGGTTGTAACAAGCCCTGCCACTTCTCTTGATTAGCTTTTCCGGTCCTGATTTCCTGATGTGTCCTTTTAATTTTGACAATGTGTCGTGCTTCTCATTTCTTGACGAAATTACACGTTTGTATAAACAGATCATCTCAGCCTGGGCATAGGGCGGATATTAGTCGTATCAATTTCGTTAAGCCTTGTCATATAATCATCTAGATTTACGTCATCAAATTATCTGGGGAATATCATTATTGTATATACCTGATTCCAATGATCATGTGTTTTTAAAATGTCAACGTTTAGGGAATTTCTGGCATCAACTTGATATACAACACCAAGTTAATTTCAAAACAATTATTCTTGGCTACAAAATCTAGTACAACATATGCTCTTTATAGGTTTGTGAACTTTATCGTTACAGTCGCAAAATATTGTGTGTTTTCTTCTTGTGTTCACTTTAGACATGATTTTAACAGATCAAGGTCAAGAGTGAGTTTTGACTTGTTCAATAGATATTTGCATTTCATGTATCAAATACACAAGACGAATAATAATTCTGAGTTCTTGAGATTCGGGAAGAAACTATTCCGGTAAAGTCATTTTTGCTGAGACACAAATACAAAAATATATGCCCATCTCCTTATTGTTTTCTATGGCACTTGAATTGTATTATGTCACAGTAATGTGTACGTTTTTAGCATAATTTTTTAGCATAATTTGATTGTTTTTACATTTTAAGTTTGTCATGTTTTGCTGGTATTTTTTTCAATTTCAAATGTGTAAAGCGCACTGAGACGTATGTGTAGTGCGCTTTAAAGAAATAAATATTGTTATTATTATTATTAACTGTAAGTTTTATAAAAAAGCAATGAAATGATGATGATGATAAATGAAGATCATCAGAATTACTTTTAAATAGTTCTGTTTTTTATTTATATTCAAGACAATATTAATGTTATGATGTTTGAATTTTTTTGATTGCAATATTCCGCTTGCAAAGCATTGTGTTTTAAATTTATGCTTTTTTAACTATCTTTATCAGATACATGCATAAGTGAAGGCTTGGATGGAGTGGCACCCGGTGAAAACGTTGACGATCCGAACAATGTCGTGTTGAATATCGGAGACGCATTCACTTGTACTGCTGATATCATCGGATGGCGGTTCATTCCGAACGACAACTCCAGCTTTAGCATCGCCATATATCGATCAGATGGAGAGAATCGAGGTCGCTACATCCGCGTGTCAAGTTGGCTACTGCAGGCGGCCGAGCCTGGCACTGTGAACATGGTCACTGGTCATGAGTATGGATTCACCGTACATCCCGGTGACGTCGTAGGTTTACATGCGAACTACCTCGCCCTTGCCTGGTCACGTGATAATGGCACAGAACACTTGATCATCGACAGTATGGGATCTGAAGCCCTCGACCAAGCTAACGTATCAACCACTCAGAATGCGGCCATGGAAATAAGAAGATATCCAGTGGAGCCGATTTTCAGTGGTAAATATGTTATTATTTATGGTAAAACGCAGGCCTTGAGCGCCAAAGTCAATTTTTCTGGCCTTTATGAAATATAATCAAGTTAATTTTGTCAGATTTTTCCCAAAATTTGATCAAACCCTGTAGCCATTGAAAAGTGATATTCGTTTAGAACAAAATTATCAAAATAAATATAAATAAGGAAAATTTCATAAAAATTGGTAAAGCGTTGCGCTAAAACTTTGGTGGGAAAAATCACAGCACTAAAAGCGTTAATTTGTCTTAATTTCTGTAAACTTTGCCCGCAAAGGACGTCGGTTACTTTAAAATAAATTTTGACAAACGTTCGAATGTACAGAGGGTACGAATATCCCCAATCAGTTAAGAAAATTCGATATTCGATTGCAAGTTCAATGTAGATTTATTTAAGTCTTGCCTGCCATCTATAGTTTGTAAATTACATTCCTAATATTTGTTGTAATGTTTACAGGGCCGATACATTGTGTACACGTATATTCGATATCTTTTATCCCAGATATAACTACGATTGGTTTAAACTTTGGTCATCAATGTTAACCAACTTTGTCATAAAACTTCTCTAGCAAGCGGTTTAAGTATAGATTGATCGAATTATGCAGCTTTCATAAAATATGACACAACGGTAATTACAAAATTTGTGTGTTTACAAAGCTAATCAAATTTATTCATCAGCATTTCCCGTTTTTTTTTAAACTTATACGTAAAAATGATACCATCTCTTTCCCTAGCAATCAGTATTTTGTATAAACACATTGCTTGTCGCACAAAGTGGGAAAAAACAGTGACAGATAACGGGATAGATTGTATGTAATTTCATCCTGGATTGCACGAAGGGAATTTTAAATCATACGTAACGCGAACCAGTACCTGTTTCATTTCGAAGACGCTATTTGCATTCTGAAAAATACCATGAGAATATTGACTTTGCGTACTCCTATGGGCCACATGGAGATAAGTACTAATTTCATAAACGCATAAGCTCGTTGTAAATAATGTAAAAATAAATATAGGGAACATATTTTTGACCTTTCGATAATACGTTGGATCAGATACCAGTTCGGAATAAATTCACTCAGTATATGCCTCATCTTACATCCCAATACCCTGCGGTTAACAGATGTTTCACACCACATCTGTAACATTCGGTATTGCAGAGAAAATTGTTACAGAATGAAATTTAATCTCGATTCAGCGCAGTAAAATATTTATATAACGTGACGGTGTACTTATTTTTCAGATGCTCGTCCTTGTGAAGACAGACCCTGTCACAATGGCGGCACTTGTTTACCCAATTCCATACGTGAAGGCGTTACTGCGTGTCAATGTCCGCCCAACTGGCGAGGACCACGCTGCGAAAGAGGTAATTCATAACCGGTTGTTCTACACCGCAGAATGATATGATGGTACATTTTATTCTGTTATGTATACCAATGAGTCGAATCGTTGGTCAAGCCTAGTTGATGCTTAGCAGAATTTATGTTCATTCAAATATGAAAGTCAACAATGACACAATAGATTAATGTAAGGTTTGCAAGTTAGCGTTCTCTCACAAACGATTCCACCTGCAGGCGCAACTTTTGGCATTTCGTGTCTCGACTATCTCACGTTTGAGAATTGGGGAAACAAAAAGGAAACGTTACGTAACAAGCTGAGATACGATTAAAATGTGTTTTTTTGTATGTAGAGAATATCTGTTCACAATGAGCTGGGCTGATTATTAGTTGGACAGCCGAAGGAGGAACATGATTCACGAACCTTTCTTTCGTTAACACTTTGAAATTCTCAAAATATCGTCTAATGGGTGGCTAAAAGCAAACAGGTACTGTGAATCACCCTTATGCGTTACATAAATCCTCGTGCTTTTGACATACAACTATCCAATGACACTCTATAATGTGTTTCGTCAGAATCATCGTACGGAAGCAATGGACTTGGATCAGAACATCACCCGACGGACATTATGAACAAACAAAAGATGATGGTGTGCCTCGTAACAATAAATCAAAATGCATCCCATGGTTTTTATCTTGATCATTTGATAAAACAGCAAACCTTGTACTCTTCAAAAATACATATCGTCTATCATTAGACTTTGTCAAAGTATACACAACGCATGATGCCAATACATGATGAACATTCCGCAATTTGCATAAATTTTATGCCGTAATAATACTCATTGATATAATTTGCTTGAATGAATACTATCTTTGCATCTTCCACTAAAAGCTCAGAAAGGTACATTAAGAAAATATTTTGAAATAGCTTGAATTTTACCCATCTTTATGCTAATTTTAAAACCATCGACAGGCTATTCAGCTTTCGCTACAGCTGATGTACAGTTGCGTGTGTGCATAATACTGAACGCGATACAGATGGTGTGATTTCAAGTATCGATTTCATACTTACCATACAGCTTCCAATATACCGAGAAAAGGATGTGATAAGGCTTCAGGTGTGACTTTAATTGATGAGTCGAGTCGTGTCTTATAACAAAATTGGACTACTCATTCCCTAGGTTGCAAGCCTTTGGCTCGCAGTACTTTTTGCAAAATGTTGAGCATATTTTACGGCCGATTCACTTAAGATATACCTCCACAAGCTTCCTCACTTTCAAAGGTTCATAAAATATGCAACGTTAGAGGTCAAGAATACATACAGATGGTGGTGGTAGTTCCATTACAAAACAGACCCGTTGGAGAAATAAACGGTTTTGATAATTTCTCTACTTCTTATCATGATCGTCCCTCATAAATCTTTGAAAAGGATGAAGAATGAGCTGGAAACATGAAAGTGTGCAACTCTCTAGACATATGTAGTTGCTTGATTCTATTTTTTTAGCAAATTGCATTAGATGCTACAATAAAAATAAGTAAACATCGGACGGTGTAGTGGCAAGTGCGAATGTGGTTAAATAATCTCTGTCATGCAGAACAGAAAAGATGTATTTTAGATTGCTATCAATACCTAAAAAAAGGTTATAATTCTCTAACAGCATTGGAAAGCGATGCTCTTACTATTGATTGGTCGTCGACACTGACTCTTGCCAGGGTTTGCAATGATTACGGTTCTTTTTCTTGGGTTTCCAGAGGTTGCATTGCTGCCGTTTAAGTTCCACGTTTCGCAAAAAACCTGGCCCGAAGCAAAATATGCGTGCGGTCGCGAAAATGAAACGCTCGTAGAAATCCTCGACCAGGAAACCCAAGAATACATCGAAATGTACCTGCACAATTTCAACTTATCCGGCGATTTTTGGATCGGTGCCAATGATCGAGAGGTCGAAGGTCGATGGAATTGGCAAGATGGCGACGGTTTGATGTTTAACAACTGGAGATTCAACCCGAAAGAATTTGTTGATGAGAGGGGTTGTGCTTATTTGAGGTAAAGTAAAGACAAACACTTTTTAGAATTTTGGACGAACATTTCAAGTTTACGGTTGGTATTTGTTTTTTCCATGTGGAAATGTTTGTCTTCACTAACGTTTGGTGTACTTTTCAGTGACACCTGAATGTTGTCTGAAGGGATGAAATTCAGAAATACTTTGGTGTTGCTTACGCCACAGACAAATATAGAAGAGACCACAGGGCTTCACAAGTGGCTATTTAAGTCAATATTACAGCGTTTTTCTTTCTTTTTCAATGTTACAAATAAACCAGCTGAAGAGCACAACACTTGTGTAGCTGTCTTTTGTGTAGCTTGTATTGGCATTTATAATGCGCCCTCAATGGGGAATGTGATTATATGTCAATGCGACCTTTAGTTCCGTGACCTCTAGCCACGCCTACTTCCTCACGACATGCCAATGCGTACAGGCGTCGCATGTGTTTACTGTACTAATGGGAAATTAGTACAGTAAGCATAGCGAGGACAGGAAGTAGGCATGGCTAGAGGTCACGGAACTAAAGGTCGCATTTACATATGATCACATTTCACGTTGAGGGCGCACTATACATGCCAATACAAGCTACACAAAAGACAGCTCCACAAGTGTTGTGCTCTTCAGCTGGTTTATTTGTAAAATTGAAAAAGAAAGAAAAACGCTGTAATATTGACTTAAATAGCCACTAGTGAGGCCCTGTGAAGAGACTAGCAACGCGGCATGCCTTTTGTTCCATATCGTCTCGGTAGACTATGGCCTTTTCATATTAAAATGAGCTTTTAAGGTGTTAAACATTTTGGAGACTTTGTTTGTGGTTGATAATTGCACGAGATAATGCGAAAAATTCGACGAGATGGCATCGAACTGCCAGTCGCGTAGCAACCATAGTTACCTTGTGAGCTCTCAGGGCAGAAACACTGCTTCATGCCAATCAAAACATAACACGCCAGCAGTTTCATAAACATGTCCTTCATTGACGAACGTGTAAAAGACGGTATGACTGACCGTAAACCATTGAGTAAAATCTGACAGTATCGAATTTGGTTCAAACACGCTCATTACATATTCATAAAAAGGTGAGAGGAATTTTTAAATGGTAAAACTCACCTCCCTGAAGCTCAAAACTTTCCCGTTTTCGCCAGTACGCCAATTCTGCTGAGCACCACGTACACGACAACAACAACACGAACTTTGCCGAACATACTTTTGCTTAAATATTAGCAAAAATCCGGAAACTACCGAAGGGTGCATGGCCGGCACTCTTCGGACAAGAGAGTCGAGAGCTTCCTGAGGCGAGGCAAACATGGAGGGCTTACGTAACCGCTTCACACCTTGAACAATGCCCGTTGCTAGTCTGTTATATATATTTGTCTGTGCTTACGCTTACAAAATATAAAAATATCCCCGACTCGTACTACAGAAAAGGAAATGTCTAGAAAGGAAGTTAGGACGCATATTAGGTGGTACTGGGAATAAACCTGGTGATGTTGTTGTTGTTGTTGTTGTTCTTTTGTTGTACTTTTCCTCTGTTACTGTGTAATTCTAAGAAAGAATATGCCTCAGAAAAAAGACTTTGGACACTTGACTTTTACAAGATTTTCTCTGATCTGCTGCATCTGCAAGTGGACTGTTTTTGAAGTTTGTGAATTAAAACTCCGCTTTGTCTTCTTGACAATCAAAAATTTAATTTTTCTCGTTTAGTCAATACATGGTACATGGGATTTTTGAATATAAAGTATCGGTAGATTGGGATGATTTGCTTATCTAATAGAAAGTTTGCACGGCGAACCTACAGTTGTGTTCTTATGAAAGGTAATGGTTTTAAAGTTCTTTGAGGACGCTTGAGAAAAGATTTACACCCTCACCTAATCTTTAAATAAGTCACTCGTGGTCTCCCGCATATGTCATTACTTTTAAGACACGACCAAACTTTGTGTATTGATGTCAGTTCTGTATGTTTTTCCAAAACTTACAGCCAAGAAGAAAGTTACAAATGGGAAGCCACAAAATGTGATGCGAGGATGCAGTTCCTATGCCAAGCGTGTGAGTTTCTGTATATCATGCTATAACGAATTCGAACTATTCGTCTGACTCTCAGGTTTCAATTCCCGAACTACGAAGCTTGAAATGAGGCAAATCAGTCACAAAACATTAGACATGTCGCATCAAAGTATTTATGATAGTTCATTCTCTCTGTCAGATGGAACAATCTTGTAATTTTCAATTTAGTAATGTATTTCTGAAAGATTGTAACCACAGAAGGAGCACGGGCTAAATTAAAGTGTTTCCAGGTTATACGCGATATGATAGTTTCGCCCGGAGACTGTAACTTCCGACGCTCATAATGTACTTTCGTTCCTAATGTAATGAAAGTTTTGAGAGTCATTTCTTTGGATATCATCAAATAAACAGGTATATCGTACAGTCACAAGGCAACCTGAACTTTTTACATAAACTAGAAAAATGTTTTCTTTTTATTGCCTTCTCCTTGATCTTTCTTTAAAAACGATTATTCATTGAAGTCTTTGTTATACGTTACATTCTGTTTTAAAATAGTAGATTTGCAATATTGTAAGGTCGCATCTAGATATATTGGCTTTGCACACAAGCTCACACACAATATATTCAATATAAATGGCTGTCTACCTACCTACCTACCTAACTACCTACATACATACATAACCTGCTTAAATCCTAATTGTCTTTCTTAACAACTTTCGTTCAAGCCTCCCTCCCTTCTCCCGGATGTCTCTTGCCATTGGGAATGGAATCTATGGAAATTGAGGATGACCAAATAACTGCTTCCAGCTCTGACCACATGCTTGCCCCAATTACGCGTTTAAGTCACCCAACATACGCTAGACTTGGCACAAGGGAATCCTACTATGGCCCTACGGGTGGCTGGATCGCCGACCCACAGGACGAACATCCCTGGCTTCAAGTAGACCTACGCTTGCCGACAACTGTGACTGGTATACAGACCGACGGACGCCTGGCTGAGGGCGTGTTTCACGGCTGGGTGAAAACATTTCAAATTGCTTACAGTCTTGAAGGGACATCATGGGATATATATAAGGATATTCGAACAGGACAGAATAAGGTTAGTGCCACTCCGTTGTAATAATGCATATTTATTCTAAATTCAGAGGCCACAGAATAGTTTTTCAGTATAGAGGAAACACCAATTTGGCAACATACAGTGTATAGGTTTCGAACATAAGATTTCAAAGTCATTTGGAGGAAAGCATGAATATTTGAGTTTTTGAAACACTAAAGCCTTATATTCCTCCACGGATGTAATGTGAGTTTTGTGACCAATCATTTCGCAAATTATGGAAAGGCAGTATAAAAAGTGTCCTGTAAATATAATATAGATACTCGGTTTCCAGCACGGAAAACGAGCGAGGGCAACAAGCTGCACAGCCGAAAGTCAAATATTAATAATTCATTTCTAACCTTTTTCGTTCATGGTAGACTTTCTCCGGGAACCAGGGGCGCTACGATCGTCTCACCAATTATTTCGTTCCACCTTTGGTCGGTCGATTTGTTAGAGTATATCCGATAACGTGGGATGACAAAGCTATCCTTCAGTTGGAGCTCTTCGGTTGCAAGGGAAAACGTAAGTTGTCTGGTTTTTTAGTCGATTTTCTTTTGCGCTCCGGTTTTTACAAACGAGATCCGATGTCGTGCCAATGTACAAGACAGGAATTGACCTAAAATAGTATTAGATGCTTTAGTGACAAATGTTTACCAGAAGTAGGATTTTCTCTAAACGACGCAATACATCTCACACTAGTCCTATGGCTTTGTCGACGACAACAATCATTTACAAATAATAATAGAATGTGCATCGGAAACTTTTGAAAAATTCTTAAAACTCTTTTCCATAAACATCTATTAAAGGAGACGTTCTGGCAGAATTCACATACTACCCGTCGGCCAACTTTCACTTTATAAATCGGAAAGTGATTGAAGATGTTAGCGACTCACACTGTGCGCTTCACTGCCTTGAGGAGTGGGACTTCAAGTGCGTCAGTTTTGTGTATGCTCCCTCTATACGTCGGTGCCATCTACGAGATGAAAGCCCGTGGACACTAGATTTGCCATTGATGGCTGATAAGGACCACAATACATACATCTTAAGGCGACATCGTAAGTGAGAATGGTTCGAGTACATCATTTAGATCAATAATATAAAGTGTTTTGGAATGGAAAAATGTAAAGGCTTTTTCGGAAAAGAAGAATAATAAAGTCTACGGGTACACAATTATGGCTTGTTCATAAAGTCTTCCCGCGTTATTGTAGTGGTTATTCTTAAAAGTAGTATGAGACGATTATATAAGCCGAGACGTCATCCCCTTTATTAAGCAACAACCCCTTTATTTCACGTTGAAAAGATGGCATTAATATACCATATGGTAGTGCATGAAATCACTGTAACAACAATGTTTCATACCGCGTACAAAGCTGACAAAAAACATTCTTCATTAATATTAATCCTAACTCTCCTATAAATGCTTGCAGTTTGTGATCTGACAAGAACATGCGAATTGGGTAAGTACGAGACAAGGGACACCGTGAATATTTGGTAACACTTTTCCATGAATACAAATATGTTATTATCCATCTCAACTTTGTGAAAGATATCGAAATATTTCCTGAATGGCATAAATACCGAAAAAAATATGGACTTTAAGCTCTTATTTTTATATTGTAACATATTAGCATTGATACTTTACAGTAAATGCCACCATAATTTAGTAATATTGGCATTTGTATATAGCATGATGAGGTATGATGTCATGTTATGTGATGTGATGTGGCATGATGGCATATTGTATGATATGATCTCCCTTAGATCTGTGTACATATGAACTGGCGTCTCAAGAAGCTTTCAATCCCCGGATGTCAGCCTCCTCGAAGCTTGACGAAGATCATGCCCCAGAGCAGGGAATAATAGGCACTGAAGTGGGTAGCTGGCGTCCAGAAATGGATAACGACACCCAGTGGTTACAGATCAGTTTTGCAAGACGGATGCGGGTGACTGGAATAGCCACTCAGGGGCATGGCGCACATGCCCCTGAGGAATGGATCACCAGTTACTCTATATCTTACAGCCTAGACGGCAACTACTGGTACGATTACCGGGTTGGACATGATTTCGTGAAGGTTAGCTGATTTGTAGCATTGAGGTAGTAAATTTTGCAAGAGTATGAATCGTTTACATGAAGAGCAAACTCTTGATCCAAGGTATTGTGTATCTTCATTACCTTACTTTGTTCCTTCTCTTCGTATAAAGGAGGGTACAAAAGCTCAAAATTCAGTCGCTTTCATTTACACACCTGGACCGTGACATCATCGTGAGTTTACTGAAGGCCACCTGTAGGAAATTATGGCTTCACAGGGGTGTAATAAAATGAGAAACCACAGGTCTGAATTCCCGTTGTTTGCTGATGCCATACGGTTCCTGTTTGACCTTTTTTGTTGAGAATATACCAAATATACTGAAATATACTGAAACTAGCGACGTTGAGATGACTTTCCTCCTCTTTACTAGGTATTCCATGCCAATTACGACCAGTGGGCTATCGTTGAAAACTACTTACCCCAGGCCGTGCTTGCGCAGTTTGTTCGCGTCCACCCCAAGACCTGGAATGGTAGCATCAATCTAAGGGTAGATGTCATCGGCTGTATCGCAACAGGTAATTAAGTTTATATGCTGAAATGGTCCCTTCTCCGGGCGTTCAGATCTTTAGAGGATGAACACTGCTTAAGCAATTGACTAATGTAACACATCATGCTATCTGCGAGGAATATAATATGATAAGAGGTGAATTAGCCAAAACTGTTTATCTGTGACATAGCCCCAACAGTTCTGGTTGCTCACAAGTACTGTTGATACGGCTGTGTCGTTTACCAGGGGAATTGATGCGATGAGGTTCGCAGAAACTCAACAAATGAGAGATTCACAAGTAACGAGACTGACACGAAGAGGGTTTATTGGCTTGATGTCAAGTTGTACAGTCTCGTGCCTACCTTTTCTCATGAAGTTCTCCCTATTAAAAGAAAAATAGCAATCTAAACGTAATGATTCAGTAAAACAGTCGTTCGTTGGGCACTGAAATTTATTTCCATACAACCTCAAGGTCTCACAAAAATTACATCAACGATTGGTCCTTATTAAATTAAAGCCGACATTGTAACAGTTCTGTGCAAGTTCGATCGTTCCTTTAGATATACTTTCTATTTACGGAAAGATATCTTTTGTAAGATTAAAGTTTGTTGAATCACATTGTTGCAGGGCGTGATCCAGATGATCATTACAGGGGAACGACTCCTTGGCCGTTGCACATACAGGAATCTGTTTTAATCAATTGAAGGTGGTTGACCTATACTTATGACTGATAAGAGTCCGTGAATATCAATATAAGAATTTGTAAATATTAATATATATGATACATAATTCCTGCCTAATACCACTGTTTAGGAACATAAACTAAGGGACATGGTGAATAAATGGCCAACTTTTATACAGTATCGTTTAACAATTAGGGAAATACAATTTTGGTTTCATTGATACAAGTATCTTTCATCAATTAATAGGGGATACAATTTTTGTCTCGTTGATACATATTATGTAATGTCGTTGGAGTAGAATCAAGATGAAACTGGAGAACTCTGAAAGATGACATGGTGATATTTAATCTTTTCTGAAGGTTGTAGTGAAGGAATTGGCTTGGCAACCGATGAGATCCATGACAACCAGCTATTTGGTTCGACGACATTGGACAGAAAGTTCGGTGCCAGGGAAGGACGAATGCGCATTTTGGAAGATCCTTCAATGGGCTGGATCCCAGAATTCCACAACACTGATCAATGGTTCCACATTGACTTGATGGACGTTCACACCATCGTTGCCGTAATCACTCAGGGATCAAGGGACAATTATTTCTGGGTGACATCTTACCGGCTGCTGTACTCATTCACTCGCGACAACTGGACAGTATACCAAGAGAATAACAAAGACCAGGTACACGTTTCTCCTGATTATTCCTCCCAGGCCTAAACACCTATATATATAGAGGCAGCTCTCGTAAGTTACCCGGAATGTCAGGCTCGAAAGGGTTGAAAAACACCTAAAATATTCGAACGGGGTATGCTTTAAAATATATAAGATATATGCGTAAGTTTACAAAAAGATAAGAATTTCAGTACGGCCTAAAAAGTTATTGGTCGACCAGGGAAGAGCTTATACCATGAATAAGTAAAGGTAAATAAATTCGATCATTTTTTCGACATATTTCCTACTCCTAAGTCAATGATAATAAGGTCCCTTCGTCTGTCTTGTGAATGCAAGGTAAATTATCCGATCGGTCGATTCTGACTCACAAGGGAATTCATTTTTTTTTACTTTCTATACCTTTACAGATTTTCCCCGGAAATCATGACAAAAACAAAGCTGTTCGAAACGACCTTTTACAGCCTATCCAGGTGACTACCGTGAGAATTAACCCAGTCACATGGCATGATGGCATTGGACTTAGAGTGGAGCTCATCGGATGCCGATATAGAAGTACGAAATTCTCATTCT
>LD357229.1:82737-100322 GCA_001465055.1 Ptychodera flava
ATTACAGCATCGGCCTGACAAAAGAAACGGGGAAACAAGATTTCCAATGGCGGGATGGTACCCCGGTCACATTTGACTTCTTCGGAGATCTCTCTGACATTTTTGTTGATGAGCACTATTGCACTCTAATGGACATGGAAGATTCATTCCTGTGGAAACCACATGACTGTGTGAACGAGCTGCGTGTCTACCCAACCATTTGTCAAAAAGGTATAGATGTTTAACTTTATGTGGTACTTTCCAGCAAATTTCAAAAGCACTTCTAGATTCACCCTTTAGTTTGAACTTTGCCGAAAAACGTATGGTATTTTTTGAGTCAATAATCATAAATATTGGCTTGAATCATTGGCAAAATAGAGCATTTGCTTACAGGTATGCAATCATAACCCATCTTTTTGTTATTTAGACGTTAATGAATGCCTACTGAAACCAGGCTGTTCTCACAGTTGTGTCAATACCCCTGGTAGTTACTACTGCGCGTGCCCAGATGGTTTCATGTTAAACCCAGAGAACCGTAAAGAATGCACAGGTAAGTTAACTCTCGACATGAGTATTGTGTAACTATCCGTCATCGAAGTGTCTTCAACTTCTTCAGACTACGATTTTTACAAAAACTGTACCTCAGTATTTCTGAAAATTATTTTTTAAGGATAAAGATGCAGTAAATGCCGTCGCTGTAAGAACCCGTACTTGTTTAAAAAGTATTATTTTTCTTTTTACATTAAGCGATCTGTGCTTCTGATGATCAAGATTCCTATACAAGTGAATTGATAACATCGCATGTACCTGTGCAGTGCGACACGCTGGTCGAAGAAGCAACGTGTGACCCTGGCATATCTGGGTGGAGTGATTTTGAGCTGAACTCAACCTTCGGATATATACAAGTGTCAAGTTACCCGCCGTGGTACAACATAAATTCCACTTGCTATTACCGGATAACAGTTGGATATAACAAGGCCATTAGGTAATGAGCTCAGGTCCTCATGTGTTCAAGTTCAATAAACATAATAAGGTTGTGGGAGACACGATTTGCTATATCTGGGAGATTCAGCAAGACTAAGGTTTAAAATGTATGCGTCATATTACTGTACAGTTCAAATGGAACCATCATATTTTTACACTGACCTTAAAAATTGTAGATTATTTGTACTTCCTCTTCTAATGCGAGACAGAGCCCCGCCTCCACAGCATCAAGAGCACTGACATTGTCACGTGGATTGTATCATGCAGAGCGGGATATTGCGTATTTCCGCGTTTTGTTTCTCTGTTTTCGCTGTCTTGTTTTATTTGACAATTGAATATTCGTCAACGTTCACTCACTTCTTCCTTTTCAGATTGACCTTTTCGTACTTCAGTCTTCGCGCCACTGAGCGCGAGTGCTTGGACACATTAGTGGTTGATGATGTCATCAAGGGAACCGAGGGTGACGTAATCAGCTCCACGCAGTACTGTGGACATTTGAAATCACTTGAGATATTGTCAATCTCAAACACCATAACGATGTCAGTAAACATCTACCAGCTGACGACAGGAATGCCAGACTCCCTCGGTTTAACGGCTACTTACAGCGAGGCAGGTAAATAAAGCCTCACGGTTTGAATTTCTTCTATGTGCATTCTGTTAATTGCTCCTTGAACTTGAATTTCACTTTGTTCATATCCCTTTTATTTTGTCATCATTTCATCATTTTTCATTCTGTTCCAACACTCAAGTAATGACTGGTCGTGAGATTATAAGCATATGTTGTAGTCCCCTAGAGGGTCCGAGAGTCGCCAGAAAATGATCTGTTTTACTATGACCTGAGGAACATCATTGGCGCTGTACAATGTTGAGCCCGAGTGAAATACAATAATAAGCCGCGCTACAAATACAGAATAAGTCCAACATATACTTGAACCTCGCATGTCATTATGATAGTTTGCAAAAAAACAAGGAAACTTTTCGTTCTAATTTCATTTTTCCAGTTTGTGGGTTCAGTTCTTGCGACTCAGGCTGTGGAAGTTCCGCCCTCCTGACTCAAGAACAGGGCGAGTTTGAGACATTGAACTTTCCAAGTCAGCTCAAACCGTTCACGAGGTGCCAGTGGATCATATCAGCTCCCGATGGAAAGTTCCTATCGATAACTTTTCCGGACTTCCGAGTCGTCGGCGACTGTCTGGCGAAGGTTGTCATATATAACGGTCAGGTGCCTGTGGAGAGTAACCGGATTGCGACGCTGTGCGGCGATTTCCGACCAACTGTTGTGTCTCAGGCTTCCGAAGTCCTAGTTACGTTTGACACATCGCTCGAGACGAACTCGGAAGGTTTTCGAGCGAAGTACGAGAACTTTGGTAGGTTTACCACGTCTCAATAAAATGTAACTGTGTCTGACTTCAATAATATAGAATTCCGTCGAAAAGAATCAGGTACATATTTTAAATGTAGTCTTAGCTAAAGTTTCATAAACGCTAGCGGGTTTTCAGAAAGTGCACAGTGATATTTCGACTCATATTTCAGTCATATTATTTTCTTTGTGTAGGAAGCAATAACGATACTCCTTTTCGTTTTCCTAGTTACGGCCGGAGGACAGGATTTTACTGTCCTGTGCCGGCCTTACATACTGTTGACAACACGTTTCTTCGCTGTGGATTCTGAGAATTACAAGGCGGCACAGCCATAGACATAACATCTGCTTATTAATTCACGAAAACGAAACGAAGGATAATGTTCATGCAATGTAAAGGTTGCTTTACGACGATGCGAACTTTGGAGCTCAAAAAGAGCAATCGCAGTAATCAACTTGAGCATGCGCACAAAATCAAAGTTGTCATTAGACTTGGATCACCAATGAAGGATCCCATTCTCATCAATGTCACCTCATGTGAGTTCATTACGTAATTATATTGCCTTTTATCAGAAATTAATTACACACTCATATATTTTCAGATCTAGCTGGCTGTGGCAGTGGGACGAGGATATGCAGAAACCCACAAGTGTGCACAGTCTCGCGGGGCTTCATCTCTTCAACGAACTATCCGAATTTCTACTATGCAAATGAGAGATGCTCTTGGCAGATCGTGGCACCCTCGATCAACAACTACATAACTCTGATCTTCACCGATTTTGACATCACTTCTACTACGCCAGACTGCGCCAGTGACTTCGTGGAAATTTTCGACGGGAGCTCCCGCCTGGACTCCCTCTTAGGAGTGTACTGTAATCATAACTTGCCGCCCCCGAGACTTCTATCAAGTAGAAATAGTCTCTTGATGCAGTTTGAATCTGATTCCGTCTATGCTGGGAGAGGATTTTCCGTGGAGTACCATTCATCAACCTTTGAACTCCCAGAAGGCTACAGTCTCAAACAAAACAATGGTAACCATTATTTCTATCTTCTGTGCATAAGACTGAAAAAATCGCGATACACTCTTTTTATACCCTAGACAGTACTCCCAGGCAGAGGGTAAGCCCGGCCGAAATACCATAAGGTTACTTTCAAACAAAAAGAAAGGTTAGAAAAGCCGGGGGTTTTGGGATCAAGTTAGAACAGACAGAGACAAACAATGTTATATTTAAACTGGTGTAAGACCTATATTTATTAGCTGCTGCACAAACGATTAATATAATACAATACGCTAATAATACAATAAATACAATAATGTAATATATTACAATAAAAATAACGGGTTAAAAATAATGTATTCATTAAGCAAATTCAATATGTATGAGAAACTAGGTGACGTCGGGTTAAGGGTACACTATACCCATTTTACAATCTCCTGCATTGCAAAGCACACATACGTTGAGTTGGCCTAGATGGCAGACAGAAACGATGAGTGTCGACTGTTGACTTGAAAACAACTCTTTGTGGAACTCGGGACTCGGATCTCACTATCATGGCACACTTGTGTCCATAAACAGTTACAACAAAGATGACATTGACAGCACGCAGAACCAAAGCTGACAGCAGAGACACAAAGCAAATCTGCGCCTTCTCCGCCAAAGCCTCTCATAATCTATGTTCTTGCGTTTTATATGTCCACGCTTTTATATGTTCACGCTGTCACATATGTCCACGATGTCATATTCGCAACCCGATGCCGGTGGGTGCAAAGCTGACACGCAAGGGTTGCTGCTCTTCATTTCGATATTTGGTAATGTTCATTCACCCAACAGACACTCAAGCACAAGGTGAAATACATTCAATATGACATTGAATATCCAGTTTCTCAATATCCTGATTTATCACGGTCTCGCTTCTACTGTCTGTTGATTTCATGTACACCATCCTTCAAGTAAATGTACTCAAAAGATAAGTATTTGCAAATTCACAAACTAAACCAAAAGCTAACGAACACCTCTGTCAGCTTTCGAATTGGCAATTTTCCTTCAAGCAGCAAGTTTGATATCTTGCAGATTATGCATGCATGGAAGGTTGGGAAAAATATGATAGCAGTTGCTACAGTTTCCGGCGAGACAATCAAACTTTGCGGTGGACAGAGGCTGAGATGAAATGCGTACACCATGGTGGTCATTTGGTTAGCATTAAAACCTATCAAGAAATGATGTTCCTCCATTATATGTTGACAACTGACTGGTTTACTGGCAACTCTGAAGTATACATTGGTACGCAAGTCGATTATACTGTATATTTTCCAGTACACGCAAAGGACGCGCCCGCGCAGTTAAGATGTATAATACGCTGTAACCTCCACAAATGTAATAATCTCCACAAATGTAATATCAACCACAATTGTTATAAAATCAACCACAAATATAATAAAACAGTCAACCATTAATGTAACAACCCGTAACCACAAATGTAATAAACAAATTAACCATTATTAAACTCAACCATAAATGTAATAAACTTGAACTTGCATATGTGATCATTGTTTATCAATGCCCTGAGTAAATAATAACTTTAATAAGACTAGTGTAATGTAATTGCATACTTTCCTGAAACTAGGTTTCCTTTCCGAAACACAGAATAGAGTACTTTGAGAACACTATCAGAAAACGGCGAGGTACTGATCAAACCGTTAGATAATGGAAGTGGAATAGCAATTCTAGACACTGATAATTACACAATGAGGAAGCGTCAAAAAAACTCGTCAACCAGTGATACCACACAAAGTTTATGACAGATGACTCAGAACAAATAACAGAGAAATATACAACCTTATAATAGAAACTTACGACACAAAACATGCTAACGAGAACATGTATCCGTATTTAAATCTAGTAAAAACAATACGAACACTACCTTGAACACTGTAGAACAAAATTAGACATCCTAAAATCCCCAGCGAAGGAACAAACATTAAGTGAGACAACATAGGAATACAGAAAATCTATCGATTATTCCACACCTTTTATCCACTGAAGATGAGGCGACTGATTAATAAAGTACGGCAAATTTCGAAAAAACGGCGTTAAAGGATCGTAGTGTTATACAGTCTCCTCCACTCTGGATTGGAGACTGCACTGACGTTCAGATTACAGCTGTGTCCCGCCATGGCCCATCAGTTTTGTACACAAGATAGGGAAACGTAAAATGCACTTTCAAATATACAAAACACACTAAACCCAAACAATTAAAATATGAATAATGTGTGGCGTTGCTTTCCTTATTACAAAGACAAATATTTAAGGGCTAATTACACAATTGCACGGACAAATTAAATTTATTACATTTATGGTTGACAAGTATTACATTTATGGGTGATTTTTTAATTACATTTATGGTTACCATTTATTACAATTGTTGTTGGTGTTTTTATTACATTTATGGTTGATTTTTGTTACATTTATGGTCGATATTACATTTATGGAGATTATTACATTTACGGAGATTATTACATTTGTGGAGCTCACGTACGTTATCTTTGATGAAAACTGTACAATCTTTGATGTACTAGATTATGAGGAAAAGTGTACAGCTTTGTATAGATATCTGCAATGTAAAAAAATGTTATTATTGAAAAAAGCACCGGCCGCCATTCTGTTTCTTTGCATTGAAGAATACATCGAAAATCGATCAAGAGAAAAGTTCCGACGCAAAACATTTGATAACATACACGCGAATTGTCGTAATGTAGAACGACCACAGTAAATTCCGTATTTTTTCCGGGAATTTTGTAGGTGAAAAACAATATTGTTTTCCGTGTACCACATCGTGATATTATTCATTCGCGTCTTTACATCTAACTGTAAAGTTATATCGTCTGAATGTAAAAACGGCTGCGTGAAATTATGATAATTCAACCGGCCCGTTTATTTCCTTCACGGTGAATATTAGACACGTAGTTTGCATTCTTTATACCATGGACAAGAAAGTCTGCCCAAAAATATCTTTATTCTGGACAACATATTTGTCTCACATCAATTTGCCACTCAAGAATGTCTCATTGTGGTATCACTAAAACAGTTTGTTGCGCCCATTTCTATTTTAGGATTGTCTGATTCCGCTGAGGAAAGCGTGTATCGATGGACAGACGATAGTCCAATGAGCTATGCTGGCTGGTACCGTAAAGAAAAGTAAGTACGCTTTGCGTATTTGAGAAGGTGTACAACAGTCGATCTCACATGGACGTTTAGGGAGCCTTCAGTAATTACAGGGGGGTGGGCCGGGGGAATTGGGGGAGGGTCACTTGTTAGAAAACAGTTCAAGGGGGAGGGTCACTTTTTATAAACCTATCTTGGGGGAGGGTCACTTTTGACAGAAGCTGATTTTATGGCCAAAACTTTGATTGTCTGTGTGATATTTCCTGAATAGGAAATCACAAACAAAATACGTACACATTATCCACAAGTTTCACAAGCAAAGAAGATGCAGTGGTATCCTACATTAAACACCTTGAACAGTTAAAACTGATAAAAGACAAGCTACAAAAACATATGCAACAGGTGGATAAGTGTATATCAATTATCAAATGTACATAAATGCAAAGGTATTGTCAGTTTTATATTGGAAACTTAAATTGAAAATTGTGCATAGTTCTCTCAAAGACTACCATGTACAGTAAATCAACTTTTTAGTAAAATTCCAAAGTCAAATTTCTTGCACAACCATGGACTTATAACCGCTCTAGTTTAATCAAAAACATTAATATAAATAATCAAGCGCACATACATGTACAGATTTACTTTTTTGTATTGGAAAAAAATTATTCATACTAGTAGTTTCATCATAGACCGCCATGCATAGTGAATCAACATTTTGGTGAAATTCCAAAATAAAATTTCTTGCACAACCACGGACTTGTAACCCCTCTAGTCTAATCAAGAACAATAATGTAAATAATACAGCATACATAAATGCACAGATTTATCTTATTTTGTACTGAAAAAAAATATTCATAGTTTCATCATAGACCCCAATGCATAGCGTATGGACATTTTGGTGAAATTCCGAAATCATATTTCTTACACAACCATGGACTTGTAACCACTCTAGTCTTATCAAGAACAATAATGTAAATAATACAGCATACATAAATGCACAGATTTATCTTATTTTGTACTGATAAAAATTATTCATAGTTTCATCATAGACTGCCATGCATAGTGAATCGACATTTTGGTGAAATTCTAAAATCAAATTTCTTACACAACCTTAGACTTGTAACCACTCTAGTCTAATTAAGAACAATAATGTAAATAATTCAGCATACATAAATGCACAGATTTATCTAATTTTGTACTGAAATAAAATTATTCATACTTTCATGATAGACTGCCATGCATAGTGAATCGACATTTCTGTGAAATTCCAAATCCAAATTTCTTACACAACCATTGACTTGTAACCACTCTTGTCTAATCAAGAACATTAATATCAATAATCAAGAGTACACAAATGCAAAGATTTACCTATTTTTGTATTTGAAAAATCTATTCATAGTTTCATCATAAACACCATGGATAGTGAACCAACTTTTTAGATGAAAATTCAGAAATCAATTTCTTGTACACAAATTCACACAATTCAAGCAAAGTACATTTAAATACATTATCAAACATATATAATATACAGATATAACATATTTTGTGGGGGAAAATTGTCAATAATTTGCCTGATAGACTCCATGTATTATGATTTGACATTTTTGGATGAAGCACTAAATCAGCCACATCTTGCCTTCCTATAGTTGCACAATATATGGTGACCCTCCCTCAAATGTATGAAATACCATATCTCTTCAAAATTTCATGCGTTATAAATTGTGACTTCCCCTCCAAAAACACCAGCTCTCCCCTCTGTAATTTGTCCCTAACATAACAATTGAACCAACTGTTATGTAATAGACATCAAATCAGGTCCAATAATCGTTATCATTCAAGGTAAACTATGAAATTTACCAGGTCCAAGAAACATATAGATGATGACAAATTTAAAGGCAATGGGGCCATCTTGAACCACGAAATAGTGGTGGTACCAGGTGTCCGGAATGGGTAAGCGTACCCTGCCAGCTAGCCGCACCCGTCAAGATTGACCAAAAGCGACAAATTCATTGTTATTTGGTGAATTCACCAAATTACTTTTGTGAGTCAAAATTTGGTATGCTGTCACTCATCATTTGAGAAACAGACAGGTCATCAAACAGAAACAGACAGGTCATCAACATCTCATCAAATTAGCTGATACTGTTTAAGTTATTCCTGGGGAGAATGCCACAGTGGTTTGGGGGGGAGGGTCAAGTTTTAGAATGTCGGACAAGGGGGAGGGTCACATTTTAGACAGGAGGATCGGGGGGGTCACATTTTAAGGTACAGGTGTGCGCGAAATTCCCCCGGCCCATCCCCCTGTAGTTACTGAAGGCTAACTTACCATTTGCTGTCTATTTGACTGTTTTCCAGCGACTTCCAGGCGCCTAGGCTGTCATTCATCAATGTTAACACTTTCCATCTGTCAAATGTCTCTAGGTTGGAGATATTTGTAGACCTATAGTTTTATAAGTCAAGTGAAAATTGACAACTTTAATAGAACTTCAAAACTGAATGGTCCCCTCGGACTGCCCCACATGCCTGATCCAAAATGGCGCGCTTTACAACAAGTAAACTGCGCATGTCCAGTGTGAGCTGGTGAAAGTTATGAATGATAAGCAAATTTTTTCTTGTGCCTTTGGCTTCGCAAGGAATCTTGTTAAATGTTGAGGGGATATTTTAACAGCTTTGGTTCTTATAAATTTAATTTCAGCAATGTACAGCCGTCTGGTGGTGAACTCGAGGACTGCACAAAGATTGAATTACGCGAAGTGTATTCCATAAACCATTGGCACGATGTTGCCTGTGCGTTCAACAATATCAACCAGTACATCTGTAAAACGCCCGCAATTTATCGAGGTTATTCACCCTTCAATTGTTGTCATCGGGTCACCATTGACGTTCATGAATAAACTTACAAATTTAATTGTTTGAATGGAAACAATAATGCAGCTGAAAATAGTATTCAGTGACCGATAACATTACTTTTGTACAGTGATATTTTATGAATTATGATGTCCTTGATGACATTGATGTAAGGGATTTTCACGAAGGGTTCCTGTTGTTAGCGATTGACCCTTGATCATATACTTTCGTTCTCGATTGACGTAAGGACACAAACAAAACCAACTGTTTTAGCTCTGGTTATTTATTCTACAACTTAGTTTTCGAGCAATATGTAACTTTAAATCTCAGTTCAAAACGGTTAATGTCATATTACCAATAGATGATAGGTTTATTACTTTTTAATCAAACATCAAACACTCCAGCAAATTTTGTAGACTCTATGTTGCGAAAAGAACATTTTTTCGAAACAGAAAGTAGACAAGGGGCCTTACAAACTGCTTGGAAAATATGAACATAATTTTTGGAAATATCGTATTGTAGGTCAAGTTAAAGAGATGAAAGACAGAGTAGTGGCTGGCCGTTTTGGTAAGTACATCCTTGTTTGGGGTCAATAAACAGAGATGAAAAGTTTGACTTCAGTGCACTATATCACAGTTCGTCGGCAAATATGGCATGTTATGTTATTTTGGCGCCAATGGAAAAAAAGTGTATGTAACATTTTAGCATTTGAGACTTAATAGTATTACATAAAAAGAATCCTTACAAAAATGCCTTAGTTGACAAGGAATACCCCTGTTCATAAATGTTTATATTGAAGGATACATTTATTGATGGGGGGAAATATTTATTAATGATCACCATCTTTATACGAGTTTGGACAATAGATAAATATACTGGGGCCATAATAATTACGGTAAAATGAGGACCAAGCAAGTCACGGTGCATACGATTATGATTTTTCCATACATCATCCGACGGCCCAATAACAACTTTAAAAAGTCTTCTCTCCTATGCTTCATCTGTAAAGATTGTGAGGTCGGATGGATTTTGAAAGACGGAGTATGCTTTGCGTCATTTTTGCTTCATTATGTCAGCGAGGAAAACGCGGACGGCATATGTCAAAACCATGGAGCCGATTTAGTCCGTGTTGAAAGCGAGGCCATCATACCCTTCCTAATGCAAATTCTAAGTTTTGATCCCCGTGAAACTGTCGTTTACGTCGGTCACGCAAAAGAAGAGGCTGTAGTGGGCAGTGAGACACTAAGTTTGGAAAACGACATGTGTAAGGTTATCACAAGGTCAAGCGCAAATGAATACGAACTGGTCTTCGGCGTTGATACTTGTGACACGATATATGACGGCGTCATATGTCACAAATCAGCGACTGGTAAGACAATCGCTAGATTACTTTTTAAAGACATGTTTCAATGTCGTAAATCCTTGGTCATTTTTATAATTATACAAACATACAATCTCTGTAATAAAGGAAGCATGCGCCTCGAAAGTGGACGATATAAACTTTTGCTCAAACTTGCCTCAATGTAACTTAGGGCCATTCTCTTGCCAAAATAAGGGAACAATTTTCGAGAAACTAAGAAGGTAAAAAAATTGTCCTGCTCCAAGAGCGTCAAAATTAGCCCCAACAAATGTTATAAATCAGAAAAGCATTGTTTCGATTTGAGAGGCAGAATATCTACCCCCGAGGCGAATTCTCTGTAAATCTCAATACCGAGTACTTCAGATTCAGTAATTCCGAATCTAAATGCATGTAGAAAGAGAAATCGCCAAAACACGATCAAAATGCACGTAATTGAGCTTGCATTGGCTCGCTTCAGTATGCCGAGATGTACATCTGAAAATCTTTTGAAATCGTTCGTAATACTAGTGCTTCTAATCAGTCAAACAGTATTCGATAATAGTTAAAATCCTACGTTCATCGCAGTCTAAAAGAGTATGCTTTCACAGATTCTCCCAGCAACGGCGACTGTCCCGACACACATTTTCACTGTTCTAATGGTGAATGCATTCTGAGAATATTTGTGTGTGATGGACGAACGGACTGTAGCGATGGTTCAGATGAAGAAACATGCAGTAAGTATTTTCCAGATAAGCGCATTATGATATGTTAAACTTTAATGTGGCAATACCTTTTTGTAACCCATGAATTTCAATGCTAATGGCCCTGAATTATGAGCGGACTATTAATTGAGAAGTAGATAAAAATACGGTTCCAAGGAGTTACCCTCGGGGCGTTTTGTTATTCAACGTATCTTTGGTTGTTATATTGCCAGAGGTCCGCACATATTTCTTCGTTGCATTAGAATTGATTGTGTATGTTGTGTGTGAAATAATTGTTGTATACGTTGTGCCGATTTGCAGTCGTCTTCCTGGCTATGCAATTCGAATTATTGATCCAGGAATTTCGATAAAAAAGACATGTCGCTTCGCTACCCTATAGATAGGACGCCGTGTGATCATGATTGAGACTATGCAGTTGGATGCCGGGCCCGGAAACCCATTTAGTGTGCACCCCGAGTTTTGTGTCCTCAAATCCTTAGTCTCTGTGCCCTTACTTTTAGAAAAATGATGATTTTTAAAATAGTTTGTTTGTCTGTATCATTTGCTATATCATGCGCTTCATCAGAGATTGTGTATGTTGTGATGTTTCAGATGGAGCGCAATGCCCCGATGGAAGCTTTACGTGCGACAACGGTCAATGCATCTCAATGAGTGTTTACTGTGATTTCATCCCACAATGCATTGATCGTTCTGATGAAATCAACTGCGGTAAGTTTCATTTTACATGTAGAATCTTCTTTATTATCACAGAAACGTATTATGAAAACAACTGCTTTACACCTACGGACGAACGTAGATCGCATTCAAGAAACGTGCATCCTCCAAATAGATATTACGTTTCAACTGCATATGTAAGAAGATGCCATCTTGTTTGTATATAATTTAAGGCGTATTTCCAGATCACCTGCAGTGGTACAAGTTATGTTAAATTCAGATCGTTTAGTAATGTACGTTAACGTTTCCTAATCGACATTTTGGAAGCAGTGTCGATTCAGTGTAACACGAATATTAATGCCTCTAACCTTTGTTTCTCGGATCAGTAAATTATTAATTTACCTTGGTATACTGTCACCTGTTTCAATGTTGTCACAGATACCATGGAAAGAGAAAATCTAACCAATCACAGAATTTAAGTGTGTGGCCGCTTTCTAAAAAACAGCGCCCTCACATGGGCATTTTGAATACAAAGGAACGCCCCTTTGACCATATATGGGCATATTAAGATTACAGGTGACTGTATACCTTTAAATGATACTGATAATGTTAGCTTTTTTAAGGTCATATTTCAGTCCAGTAACACGGGGTTTCATAAGTTGCCGGATCAGTCAATGGTGAGAGACACGATCCTATGTTGAATTTCAGTTCAAACACTCGTTTAAACAAGTTTATACCAAGGGATCTGAAATTTAAGCTTTCGTATGGCTTTTTGATTTTAGAAGTGTGCAGGTTACATCATGTCATGGAGAACGACCGTCGTCCAGACACTCATTCATAAGTTGACATCCAGGGCTAAGAAATTACGGCATTCGCATAATGTTTGTACAGATATTGAATTATGAGGTTAATACCTTGTTGTGATAAGGAATCATCAGGAAACGCTAAATATGAATTCACTTCTTTGTCTACAGTGTACCCAAGCTGCAATGATGACGAATTTGCATGTGACAATGGTCAGTGTATATCATCGAGGAAACGTTGTGATCTGATAAGGGACTGTGTCGACGGTACTGACGAAGAGACCTGCGTCGGTAATGCTACACTCCGCTACTTATCCCTTGCGTGTTTTTGTATATTTTGTGGCTCATTCTTCAAAGTTGAGGTATATGTACAAGGTTTGAAATTTCTGTGACTGATAAAGTATGCCTAGATTGTTTATATTTAAACATCTCCCGTGTGGTGCATTCGTTCTAGTAAGCCAATGTTTACGCTTACGTTCTTCCAATGTTTTGTAGTATGATAATTATTTTACCCTGTCTTCTTGCATGTAAAGCTCAGCGCCATCGACCCTAGATTTTGGTTAAAGACAAAATCAAAAGAAGTAAAGAGCAACATCGCCGACGGCTGTTGAAAGACCATATAACCCAAGTTAATTTTCTTGGTAAAAAGTCAATAGCAAGATTTATTGCGTGGAACGAGGACGTATTCCCTAGCTACAGTTGATGCAGTAATAATAAGATAAAACTATGTTTGATTCTGTGAAGTATATCTATCATTAAAACGAAGTTATGTTATTTCAAAATTAAGTGAAATTATCACAAATTGTATCTTTTTCTATTGATGAAAATGGTGTTCTTAATTGCAGAAAGCATAGCAAGCCTTTCATGTTATGTATTTGCTGTTTTCCTTTTTAGGCCAGTGTAACTCTGGTTTCCAGTGCTATGACGGAACATGTCTACCTTCTCATGCCATTTGTGATGGTTACATAGACTGCCAGGGTTCTGACCATGAAGATGAACCACAGACGTGCGGTAGGTCTGATTATGGAATGGCGGTGAAGTTGATGCCATTATTGTGCAAGCGTCTGTATTCTATGTCAAAATATGACATACTACCGTTATAAATATCCGAGGTTTTAACCCTTTCACCACCATGGTTTGTCCCAAATCCATTGTTTTCTATGGTACAGTTGGACTTGTATACAGGGAACTTGGGGTGAAAGGGTTAAAATGATTTTAAGAAGGATCAATTTCCAAATACGTGATATGTAGTATGGATCTCGCTTGCAGTGGCCAGTGACTCTCGGTTTGAGTGCCGGATTCTGCCCGAAAAGTCCCAGGGGGTTCTGTGTACAACTGATAAGAAGAACGAAACGAACGACGACAATGCATCAATTATAAACTATTGGCGTTGACTTTTCATGTAATGACCTTTTTGTTTTGACAATGACCATAAGTAAATTCTGACTATTAGAAATCATATCATAGAGAGATCACAAACTTTTATCAGTTTCGTGAAGGTACATGTGCCCGAAGTTTCTTTTCAAAAATAGCCAGCCCGGCGCAATAGACATTTTATGGGAATAAATCGGTTTCTTTTTTTCTCATAGATTACACATTCAGTGCCTTATCTTGTAAAATCGACGAGTTTCGTTGCGACAAAGGATTTTGCATATCAAAGCGTCTTCTGTGTCACTATGAATTCGACCAGTTTCACATACAACTAGGCTGTCGTGATGTAACCCATCTGATGCATTGTGGTAAGCAATAATATGAGACATTTTGCTCTAGAGGTACATGTTGAATATTCCACTCTCACCAGCTTATAGGGTATACATTTCCCAGCTTATGCCGTATGCAAGAGCATGCAGTTCGTATGGTGATTTTGCAGAGAGACAAAGCCATCTCTCTTGTAAACTTTTAAATCAAGGTTACACCAGAGAAAGATCTAGACTTGCCTCAACATGCAACGCTTTTTTGGCAGGTATCACAAGCTGATAGATAAATACGATATCTCTCTTCGACAAATGATCGCTGATGGCATCAGTGACATTGGACATTAGTTGGTGACCACTACCTATTTGACTTAAAGATTGATATATGGCGGGTGCAATATGTTGGGCAGGATGAGCTTACTATGTTAGAAACACCTGACATTACTTCTTGGTCGTTTTACCAGAGGTCTATATATCTTTCTTTCACGAATTTAACTTAAGTGCGTGTACCGGGTACTTTGCTGACTATTCTTTGCGGTTTGGTGTCTATGTTTGTAACAATTGACTATGTATTACGAATCTTGACCTAGTTTTATTGGATTATGGATGCTGTTGGTACGATTGTGATTATTTTAAGTGTATGCATGCAAATATAAGTGTATGAGTGTGCGGAGGAAAGATGATGTGTGATATTGAACTTGAGTGTGCGTGTACATGTTGTTCAACTGAATAATAACAAGAATTTTATTCTGTATACCATCACTTTCTTTTCTCAGACATGTATGATTGTCCGACTTCGACGTACAAATGCCCGAATGCCTACTGCATACCACTGCACATGCGCTGTAATGACGTAGCGGACTGTCCAAATGGTGAAGATGAGGATGGTTGTGGTGAGAAAGAGATCTGTACAAACATTTATTGTCATTGACTTTATTTCACACGAATTGTCATCCTTGTCTTTCTGTTTTTTACATTTTATTCATTCAGATTTGATCCATGTTTCATGATAAAGCTCTTCCACAAATCAATCAGATGTCTGCATTTGAGCTGAAAGTAAAGAGAAATCGATTACGCCAATGATAAGGCACAATTGTTTGTCGTCATATTCATTGTATTTGATCCGAATAGAGCACGACACACCCAAGAATGTATCATTTGCAAGGATTCGAATTGAATTATTGTCGTAACAGATAGCATACCAGAAAAATCATATTTTTCCACACTTGAGGTAGATTTACATAAGAGTGGTAGCATGTGATTATAAAAAGTGTTGCAATTTTTTTAGAATTGTAATTATTTTATTTTACTTTAATTTACATTTTTATTTTACTTTTGCTTTTTTTACACTTGAATATTCAGACTAATGTCGACAGAAATATATTAATTTTCTTTCTCAGAACTACTTGTGCCGTTTGTACAGTATATCTTTAGGTTTTTGAGAATATATGCTGTTTGCTTGCTTGCTTGATTGATTGAAACATATTCTTTCTGATTGTCAAACTGGAATACATCATTGCTTCTGGCTCTTGTTTTTCATTATGTGCAAATCTCAGACGAATACACATGCCCAGGTGCTCACAAATGTTTGGACCGAGACTACTGCGTATCGCTTACAAGGGTTTGTGATGGTGTCAAGGATTGTAGTCATGGAGACGACGAATTTGAATGCGGTAAGAGTGCTATCTTCTTCAACAGTTAGTATAATCTATATAGTACCCTTCTGTCTTTCTTATGTATGTATGTATGAATGGATGGATGATGGATGGGTGAGTGGATATGTGGACGGATGAATGTATGGATGAATGGATCCTTGCACGATCGTATCGGCATAAGTATGCTTGTATCTCACTTCAAGGGGCATAATCCTGTAACTTGATTTTTCAGACAAAGTATGCCCAGATGTTTGCATCTGTGATGGTCTAAGCTACAGTTGTGAAGGAAGTGATATAAATCTGTCGTTGATTCCTGGTAATATCCGTAAGCTGTAAGTATTTCATTAGATGTTCAAGCGAGTATTACACAATCTATAAATCTATATGCAAATAATATCGGGTTCAACCCCAGTGACCGTTCCAAAAATATACCCTATAGTGAAGTATATATGTATATATGTGAAGTATATATGTATATATGTGAAGTATATATGTATATATGTATGTATGTATGTATGTATGTGGGTAGGTGGATAGGTAGGTATACATGTGTAGGTAGGTATACATGTATGTATGGATGCGGGTAAAACTGAGGGGTTGATGAATGAATAACTCATGGAAATCGTTCAATAGCATGGGTTGACTTGGAGAGCAAAGGTATGCTGTCAAACCGAATGCGACCAATCGATATGTCTTTTTACACGTCTTATTTATTTTTCCCTCTGAAAACTATAAATCACCCAAGTGACAGCCATGGCGACACCGCAATCTTTGTTTACGTTTTGTTGCATGGCCGCATACGTAGTAGGCATCTGGGTAATATAGTTTTTGAAATGTTAACTGTAAGTTTAGCCGTTCAAAACTGTTGGCTGGTACCCTATTATTTGTTTGTATGTAGTGTCAAAGACGCATAATACATGACAGTATATTGGTTACGCACGTCACAACGTCAGAGGTTCAAGACGAGATGTATTACAATGGTTGATATTATGCTATTTTTTGCAGGAATTTGACTGGACAGTTGGGTTTGTTTTCCAGACGAAAACGGCAAATAGACAAAGACGTGCAGTACGACTTAACGGCTGCTGACTTACAGGACTTTCCTTTTCTCGGTGTACTGTAAGTCAATACAAAAATTTCCCACAGATTGCGATAATTTGATCTCTACGAATTGCAATGCTCGATAACCCATTACTCATGTAATGATGCAGTCGCTTGTCTTCTTATTTGTTATTTTTTAAAATCTCTTGCGACATTTCCTCTGCTCTAGGGATTTATCAAATACTGGAATATCTTCAATTGAACCAATGGCATTCAATGCACTGAAGAACCTGCGTCATTTGTAAGTTGAAAATTAGCACCACCATCGCCACCACCACCACCAC
>LD357238.1:86414-101629 GCA_001465055.1 Ptychodera flava
AAGACGCATTACATGCAGGTGATTTACTCCATGAGTGCGTGCTATTCAACCCTTTAAAAATGTTGCGTAGTTTTCATTTATCCTTTCGTCACAGCAGATATATTTTAAGCGAGTGTTTCGGTCTCTACAGGAATATAAGCTGTACACAGTCTTCGTCTAGCGGTGGTACACCGGTACCACAGATCTTCTGCACATGCTGCAGTTGTCCCTGCTATGGGGTCGTGTACTCTCAGGTCACGTTGCGTTACTACACAGTCCCTCTATCCGACATTGCGACAGCACAGTCCATTGTTTGTTTACTCTGCAGCTAGTTCGCAGCATGGAGCTAAAAACGGATCCATGTTCGTAGTATTAAGTTGCACGAGAGGTCCCCAGGTACACTACAAACCTATGTGCAAAACGAGTCGACACTCCAGTTGCAGCAGATTCAAGGTTTCGTTTGACCACGGTCCCTCCACGGTGGTTTTACTCGACGTCGAACGGGCAAATTTCGAAAATGCACTTACAGAATGCAAGTCCAGTCACGTTTTTGACCGCTCGCAGGAGCGCGCCATTACCTTATTTGGAATGTTACTGCCCTGAATATTATCATTATTCATACCGTACCACGGGAAAAAGCGCAAATCTCCGCTAGCGCTATGCGTGATGATGACAGATTCCCACTTGAGCGTATTTGAATATGAATACTGTTAATTTATGTGAAGCACACTGACGACAGAGGCACGCACGCGCGCGACACCACCCGCCGCTATAATAAACAAAAGCCTGAAAAAGCGCGCCTAAATTGAAGACAAACCAATTTGCACATGTAACAACAAAGGAAGGAAATGGGTCCTTCCAAAATTTCCATCACCACAAAACCACGGGGAAAAACTTGGTCACATAGGCTTTCCACCGTGAACACTGCGACCAATTCCCACACTTTGCTGTATCATTGGTAAAGTGAAGCGGAGGATAAAATATCAGGGACATTTTGTCCAAAATACATCAATTGTTATCAAGATGAAAAATTTTAATCTTCGAAGATCAAACGTGTTCAGGCCCAATAAATCTACATGTACCAGCAAAATAGGCTAAGGGGACCATCCCGAGTACTAATTACTAGACAATTTATAGTATTGTCGTACAATTTACAAACTGACTTACATAATTGTACGTATTCAGATTTTGGGCGTCTTTTGTTTCATGGAAACTTCAATAATTTGATTTCAAATGTGTCTTTACAGTGGTCATGATTTCTGAATGCTTACTATTAGAGAAAAATAATTTAGGATATTAACATCCTAAAGCTTATTTTTCGCGAGCGAATTTGCTGCTTCAAAATTACTTATCTGAGAAATAGTAGGGTCAATTATAAAGCAAATAAAACAGAAAATGGCGTGTGGCCCTTCATGACGTTGGATAGTTGTTGGGTTGCATTGGGGAGGGGGACAAGAGAGGAACAAACAGAGAGAGAGGGGGGAGGGAGGCAAGGGAGGAGAGAATTCAAGCTTTTTTAACTTGAAGCTCGCTCATATTGATGATTACCAAAATAGCCGTTGTTTGATTATTTATTCTGTGAGCTCATGCAAAATGAAAAATGTGTTTCAGTAACCCGGCCGGCCCTAGACATTTTGGGAGCACATTTTCAAAAAAATTCGAGCAAATTCGCTAAATTTTACCGTATTGAATGGGTCTCCGACAACAAAAAAAGATAATTCTCTTATACTACCTACTCTGATATTCGGAGGCATGTTACTGGAAACATGATTTTTTTTTACTTGGTCTTATCAGAAGTATATCTTACTAACAATCGTTTCGCCAATTTTATGCACGGTGTTTCTGAATGGTGATTGTCATAAATTTCCTTGCAAAAATGGTCAACTGTTTTATTAATATGTTACTTTGTCAACAATCATAGGTTTTATTATCACACATGGTTAGAAATTGAACATTTGTGTTCGATAACTTCAATCGGGACGTAAGCTTAGGCATGAGTAAACTCTGGCCCTGATTTTCGTTCAAGAACTCGAAAATTCTTGTCTGCGACAAAGGGAAGCCCATGGGGGACTGGGATTTTGCGCATTTCGTATTTGCATTAATGGCTTTTTGCCACGTTAGGCTAACACAACACAACATGTAGCAAGAAAATGAAAGACGAAACGATTGTACACACCATTCAGTCACTGTTACATGCCATGCCAGATATTTACAGGAAACAGAGCAAACACAATCCTGTCACCTATATCTCCTACCTTCGTGAGGCGCTATGCATCCTAGAAGGCAGGACTGATATTTCTTGGTATAGCCGTTACGATTGCGCCATTGACGTTCGTTCGGGTTGTATAGTCTTATTTCCAGTTAAAAATTTATCTTGCATTATATGTATGAATTTTTTTTTCGGCAATGCTCGCGCCTGTGGATTCGTTTAATCTGTAAAGTTAATGACAGATTATAGTAATGATGATGATGATGATGATGATGACGACGACAATGATTATCATCATTGTTGTCGCATCATCATCACCGTTATTATTTCTATTAGCCTACAAAACTGGCGAAAAGCGCCCGAATTTTCCAAGTTGAACTGAAACAATGTAATTACGAAGGAACTTTCGTTAACCTCAATGATTCGTTCGCACGCACAATGGCTCACTATACATACATACATACATACATACATACATACATACATACATACATACATACATACATACATATCCGATGTACGCACAGACTTGTACGTGTAGAATAATCAATCAAAATCTATTAGATAAAAGGCACGTAATATAAGCGATATCCTGGGTATTGTGGAACTGCTCAATTTATATAAAACTTCGGATATGTTTCAAACTCTCAAATATAAATGGTCGGTTCATGTTTGTTAATGTTCATGTATGTATGTATGTATGTATGTATGTATGTATGTATGTATGTATGTATGTATGTATGTATGTATGTATGTATTGTGAGTGCGAACAGATATATGTACGTGTGTACGACCATGGTAAGGTACGGACGTATACGCGCTGCGGAAAGATTTATTCAAATCTGAGTAGTGTACACACTGATGAATTATTTGACGATCCATCGTGTAACGTATCCGATCGTACATGTACCTTTAATTGGAAATACTCTTGTCAATACATTATAATAGTTCTTTTTTAGTTTGGGCTTCGAATTTTATGCCAACAGTTTTAATTTAAGTTGATTACCAAATTCTGGCCAATAATTCAATCTCGAGATGCTCACCAAGCCAAGGAGCCAAGAAAGCGGAGGCTGGATCAGCCTCGCAATGGAAATTGCTTTTATCAGCTGAGTGGTTTCGCTAGAAGAAAAATGGAGAAATAAACAAAACAAAAAACTTAACTGAACAATGGCGAGAAACAAAGTTGACTAGCAAATAAAAAACCCACAAAAACAACAACATGACAGTAAGACACAAATCCCTGCTTCTGTGAATTCAAATGACATTAATTTATGGCATATTAAAGGTGAGACTTGTGTATTGGTAGGCCTTTTAATAGTCACATCAGGTGACCGTCACTGTTTTGAAATGACATGCATTCCAATTCAATTTCCAAACAGTGGCGGTATGGTGTGACTATTAATAGGCCCACTACAAGTTTCACCTTCAATTTGCTGTACATTACTTCCAATTCAATTCAATTTTAATTCAGGATTATACTAACCCGTATGTACAATATTCGCAATTTCTCTTTCAAATTTTCCGGTGACCGTCAAGTTTTTTGTTGTTGATTACTTTGATGTGTTTTGTTGATTCTTGTCACTTTCACTGAATGCTTTTTATGAGCTTGCCTATTAGATAATAAATTTTAACGTTTTAATATCAAAACTGGGCACTTCTATTAAAAATTGCTACAAAATTAATTAGTGCGCAATGTATAACAACGAAGCCATCTGTTGTACCAGACAGCGCCCTCACATGGTAACCTCCATTGCAAATTACATTCCATCGTCAAACCAGCCATATTGGATTCCAGGTAGCACTGACTTCAACGCGCATCGCGTTTAAATCCGAACCATCCTTCGCTCATAGAAGGATTGCAACAGAATGGAAGTCTCCTATGGAATAGGAGTGACGAACAGGTATCAAGTGTTTCTTGATGAGGATGGAGATCCCGATGATATCCTCAATTTAGAGGAGCAGAAAAAAGACGAGAAACCATCAAAGAAGCAAGATAAGAAAGCGAAGGGTGATGCGAAACAGAAACAGAATCAACAACAAATGATCAACAAAAAGGAGCCTCTGCAGACTGCAAACGCCAAGAAAGATGGTAATTTATGCATTAGCGTTTAATTTCAACTTTTCAAACCTTTGAAATCCTGCAAAGGCCATCATAACATGCACACACTGCCGAGAAGCATGTGGTCCCTCGTCATGACGTAGTCAGTGTGGCCTGTCATTTTTCGTGACATTGTACATCGCATTTGTTGTGAATTCAGTGGTTTAGAAATATATCAATAACCAGGCAACACACACATTGTCCAACTTGAAACATTTTTATATGTTGCTAGCACTTGTGTTGGCGAGGCTGATGGCGAATGATACCCGCCGTCACCCGTCCTAGGTCATCTACGTTCATTCATTAACTACACACGTTTTCCATTGGCGATGACCCAAAGCACGCCTTCACATTCTTTTCGATCGATTCAAAGTGGAGTTGAACCTAACCAGTTGCACCGCTTTTTTAAAATGATCCATCTCGTAGGGGTCTGGTTTTTAAATGCATCCACCAACAATAACTGCAGTTTAGCATTCCGGAAAAAAAACTTTGGAATATGAGTCTTGTCCAGATAGTTGAGATGTCCGGTCTCCTGACCTTGGAGTTTGCCCGAAATTTAGAAGGAAAATTGTCGTTTGCTTAACCTTGATGAATACTGAGGTGCATCAATGGCATTGGCACTGTTTTTGAGATTGCATATCTAAATATTGTCTCTTTGGTGACATTAGCCCTTTATTGGGAAGTGAAATGGCTTGTTGTGGGTTGAAAATAATTTAAACTAACGAGAGAGTATGTACCCCAGATAGCTGTGAATACGCTGGCGTATTCACAGCTAGTAGCCTAGACAGGTGCCAATAAAAGAACAAGGATATCATACAGCACTTACTCTTGGCAGCTTTTTCATTCTAGGAAGGAAATCACAGTGATGCTGCGTTATAACATCCAGAAAGCTTAGGGCACATGTAAGCAGTTTACATATGGTGATGTAGCAGCCTGTCCTCTCATATTCCCAGTCACTTTACCTAAATAAGCACAAAAATCATATTACACAAACAGAGCAAAGAATCTTATTATTGAAAGTATGTCCAACTCATGCCAGGACTTTTCTTGCGATTAATAACCAGTAATTTTTAACTCACAGTCATATTAATTTCCACCCCCTGGTGTATGAAGCAGTCATGTTTGTGAACATAAGGAATGTCACAGTAATTCTCAAAACATTTGTAATCATCTACCGCAAGCTGTTGTAGCCATGTTGTGATCATATCTGTTCATTTGTTGTGAAAATTCATGGATCCTGTGGGTTGCATGAACCTAAATCACGGTGTTTTAACTTGTAGTAAAGCCAGTAAAGTTTCCTTAGGCCAACAGATAAAAGACATGCTCACTTCCATTCTTTGGAGGGTTTTTTTGCCAGCCAAGGTGTGAATACATAGAGAGAAGTCACAGTTGAGTGCACACACTTCTACTCCCACACAAGTAAATTTGAAAATGCCTGGTCTGACCTTAGATCGATGTCTTTCCATTCTCATGCGACAGCAATCGTTTTTACACCTGCTGTGCAGAAATTTGTGTCCTACTTAGTTTACACAAAAGCGTACAGCGCTCAGAATTTCCGTAAAGTTCATATTGATAATGTGAGAAGCCATACAAGCGCTCTAATCTGTATTACAAATGATCCAGGAACAGAGAAACATCAGTCCTTTATTTGGGCCTAGATAATCCTTTGCAAGAGATGTCAATATACCAGAAGTGGGCATAGCAGCTTGGGTACTCATAGGAAATATTTTTGCCATTCACAGACACAGTTTAGTGGCCAATTTTGACCTGTTGCCAATGGTTTATTTGCGTGAGTGTCATAAGAACAATAGATTGTTTAATTACATGTTTAAAGTGAAAGGTACCCTATAGTATAGGATACATTCTTTCTGAACCCGTGACATTTGAATTGTGTTAAATTACTAAATCGTTGTACAGGTACATAAAATGGGAAATACATTTCTACACTGATAATGTTACTCAAATCTATTATTTATCAAAGCTGCAGCTGTTGCACTCACCTGATCTGGAATGTCTATCTTGTGTGCTGTATTAGCAACAAGGGCACCTTTTATTCTCAGATTTGCCCTGTCACAGTCACAATGGCCATAACATATTCTAGGAAAGACTGACGGTGGTACCCATGTGTGGAGATATTTCAGGGCATCTAGCCAGAAGAGTACGAACAGTACATCAAGTACAGTTATGTACATCACAAATGCACATGCCCTGTTCAAGAACCTGTCATGTCCTCACCGGGGACCTTCTGTTCCGTGTTAGAACTTGGCATTTGAGAAGAATGCTACTTTCAGTCAAGTGTTACTTGAATTGGTTCATTGTGAACCCACAAATGGTAGTTCTGTGTATTTCAATAGACATTTGTGTAGTAGCAGTGGTAGATTTGTGTGAGATAATTGAGTCTTGTTTGAAACTGCAGGATGTCATCATAACCTCAGTGACACCTGATTGCCATAACTGTTCACAGTTGCACAAACACATCTACTTTTCCTGATTAGCATGTTATGTAACCAGAGTGTGCAGTTGTATTGTTTACTTTCAGGTCAAAGTGTACATTTGACATTGACACTGCCCTTGCAACCTGAGCCAGCTGCCAGGTACCAATATTGGCTACTTTAACCCATTCATCATCTGGGTCGGCACAATCACATGGTTTCCCAATGCAAGGTTCGACATAGAGAATATGAATTAGCCGTGTAATGATGAAATCTGTGTGGATTTAATTAAAAATGGTATTTTCAGGCTGTCATAACAATATAAAGATCAGCAAAACCTTATGGCCTCATGCTTCACGTGATTGTGTCAGTATAGTTCAGTTATTGCTGCATTTCCCTTTCAATTTGTATAATTGTTCTAGTCATTAACAACCTGATGCTCCTATGTATTTTCCAGATGTGTACACCATTGAGAACTGCGCAGATTTTAACTACAGATACAAAATTATGCTGGCATATCAATTTCAGATGAGAGCTTTACTGTTGAAAAAAGCCCAACACACGTTTCTTTTCAATGCACAATGAATGCAGTACTTCATGAATAATGCATCCATGACCTATATTGATTTCTGACCACGCATAAAAATGGATTTTCAAACACTATTCTTGTCTGTCCAGGTAACTGGTAGGGCGTCCTCTGTCAAAATTGAAGTTTTCTTCCAATTGGATTTTAATCAGCAAATATAGGAAAATACACAAATACTAAGCCAGCGCATGGGACCACTGTGCATGGATGGATTCCCAACAATTTTTCAACATTCTGTATGTGTGATAAGGTGTCTGTTGCTTCAAAGAAAATGTTAGCCTGCCAGTTACAAAATATGAGAGCAAGGAACTGAATCATAGCTGCTGGCCAGTTTTCATCAATTTCTACGTGTTTCACTCCTCAAACCAAGGATGCTATTTCAGAAAGTAGTAAAAATGCAAAGGAATAGCTGTTGACAACATTTGCAAATTCCCGGCAGAGAGAACTTCATGGGTATATGACCCTTATCATCACAACAACATAGAACAAGCCAGTTTAAACTGCACTTATAAACATTTCAAAATGTTTTTCTTTTGCAGAAAGTGTAAGAGAGCAGTCAAGCAAGCCGCCGCGTCAGCAACGTGAGGACAGGCGACAAGGTAATCGCAATGTTGTCAATAACACTGACGAGAACAGGAGGCCCGATTCAAGACGCAACCGAGAACGAAGACCACCCCGCGACGACGCTGAACCCCAAGTAGCATCCCCACAGGATTTCAAGAATGAACGCGATACACGAGATAGACCGGAGCGAGGGCGTGGATTCCGTGGAAGAGGGCGCGGCAGAGGTGGCTTCTACGGTGGCCGCGACAACCGAGGGAAACGTGAATACGAACGACACAGTGGCAGCGATAAGAGGTAGGTACTTGAAATAAGAATGTGGCATTTCACCAAGTAAACTGATAAAAAGAAACTGCACGTCTGTTGTGTGGCATCAAATGAAATGGTTAAAAATGTGAAAGTACACATTAATTTTACTGGGCATGGCATCATGCATACATTCAACCGCACTATATACACCATGTATAGTTCACAGATAAACTCTAATTTTATATTAATAATAAGTACTGTAGTACTAATTTTTGTCGTTTTCAGTTTTAACAGTCAAACACCGTATGTAGAATTTGCAGATAAACTCTAGTGTTATACTAATAATTAGCGCAGTAGTAGTAATTATCGTCATTTTCAGTTCTCATAGTATTATGCTAATTGGTCGTGCGAAGTATTGCCATTTTCAGTTCTAGTAATAGAGCCATACAAACTACGTCACACTGTCTGTGTTTGTGTCCTGTCGCCATGTGTTCGTCAAGCTGTAAATCTGTAACAAATCCAGTTATAGAAACACATTTGTAGACCAAAACATAGTGTCTTTAGCCCATCAACCCCTTGCACTGTATTAATCATGCTACTTATCATTGACTCTCTCTTTTTTCCCCCTCCATGTGTATGTGTGTTCCTCGTACCATGTCTGTCACTTGACTTCTCTGCCACCGCAATCACTAAACTGGATATTCTGATTGAGGATATAAAGTTCTTCTTCTAGCTCAGTGAAACCGCAGGACAAGCGTGAGGGCTCCGGCCCCCACAACTGGGGCAACGTGAAAGACGAAATGAAGGACGTGACGAGCATGGATATGAATACCTCAAACGTAAGCGAAGACGCTGAATGGTCCGCCCAGAACGAAGATATTGAAGGCAAGGACACAAAGTGAGTTTATTTGCGGCCTGAGCTGTTACTCAAAAATTATGCTATAAACTGTTTCATTATTCCACCAAGTAAAAAGTATAATATACCCGCCATTTGCCTGTGGCGGCTCTGCTTGTACTACAAGTCGTACATTTTATCAGACAGTTACACATTTCAGTTCAAGCGTGTAGATGAGATTTAATCCTCTTTCTACCAGGCTCCATAGACAAACCACAGAAATAAATACAACTTGGGAGAAAGAGGGTTAAACATTGCAGGTCCAAGCTGCAGCCATTCAAAGTCCGCCAGCTGTAGGGCTGTAATTTAGTAGGGGTTCTCATAATGCTTGAAAACATATATTACTCTCTGATACATTGTTACCCCCCAAAAAAATTCATTAAGCAAATTTTCTCAGAACATTACAACACTTAATTGGAAAAGTTTACAGTGACCTGTGTGTTTTATCTGCATAGGCAGGTTATTGAACCAATTTATAGAATTTTATGTGCACACTGTACAACACAAGGACTGTGCAACTGTAAAATCTGTCTATAAATCAAACTTGAACCCATCCAACTCTAGATGAGAAATATCAAACCCCAAATGCGAGTCCTAGACTGAGAATGTACCAAGGTGTACTGCTTGCTTCATTGGTGTCCTCTTGTCTAAACTTGCACCTTCAGTGTAATATCTTCACCAATTTCATGCATATTCAAAACGTAAATGTTCGCAGGCATTGATTATCGTAAAACACACTCAAATTGTGTAGCATCAGTCAGGTCCGTGTATGTCAATATATTGTAGTCTGCAATTCTTGCTTCCACAAATACAGTTTTGCCACCTAAGTGAGTAATAAAAGTCTCAGGCAGAAAATAGGGCCGACTCGCAGCAATTTCGAAGCTGTTATCCAATTGGTTGGCAGAATCTTACCGTTATAATGAAAAAATACAAATAAACTCCCTAAGTTGCTGTGAATAGTGACAATCGACCAATCAGATATAACCTTGCAAACACGCCGAGAGTCAGCCGAGAAAATATGGCCAATTTCTACAGGTAAAACATAAGATTACATTAGCAAAAGCAAAGTTTTAGGCTATACAGGAATTTCATGCAAGATACGCCAAAAAAGATGAAATGATAAACGAGCTTGGCTTGTTTCGCAAACAAAACTTTTTGCCATGACATTTTTGTTAAAAGTATTTATGAGATTACTGTCTCAAACTCTTGCTGTGACGAGAAGTCACATTTTTACCCATAATGCATTTCAATATGTAGTTTGCCCCCCTGGCACAAGGCAAAAGTTATTTAAGGTATTGGGCATAGATAAAAAAATGATTAGTTTTCAATGGTGATAATGATATTTAAACCATGCCATTGATTGTCTTTCAAAATGCTTTGCCACGCATGGACCTATGATATTTATCAGCCTTGTCCTGTACGCTTGTCTTGCAGGGGTGCTGAAAATGCCGAAGTTGAAGAACCGGAACCCGTCGAAGAAGTGAAGGAAATGACGCTGGATGAGTACAAGGCCTTAATGTCAAAGGAACGTGAGAAGTGTGGAGCCCAGTTCAATGTACGCAAAGCTGGCGAAGGTGAAGACCAAGGACAATGGAAGAAGACCTACGTTTTGAAGAAGGACCGCGAAAATGAAGAAGCCAGGGTGCGTAGTCTGTGTCGTTTGGTTAACTAAACACGGCATTGGGATAAACCATAGTACTGTACAAACAAAAACTGCATGCAGAAACGTTCTGGTAAAACTGCACGTATTCTTGTGTGTCCATATGTATTTATATGTAACTTTGTACAATAGTGTCTTCAGAACTTTCAGTGGTGACTCCTGTTATCACAAATGGAGTTTTAAGCTTTATTCTGTGTATATGACATTCTTATCTCACAGACTTCCAACAAAATCAGAAAAGAGGGCCCAAAAGCCATATGGTTCCACATTTACTTACATCCAGTTTTACTATCAGTGGGTTTAAAAGACTGAGTGCCTTAAAATATCAGATGTATTGTTTGAGAAGTCTATGATTGTTCAACATTCTCAAACATTATGATAAAACTTGTCAAACACTGCCTGCAGCCCTGAATATTGCATTGTGTATCTTAGTTGCTTGGTCAGCAACCCACAGGTTTCTGCCTGCATCTGAAAGTCATTTGTGTAAAGGAATGTTTAAGAAATCTGCATTGAAAGAAAACAACAGTGCTTCAGTCTTAATTAGCTCTCAATTTTGAAAGTTAAAATTTGTCATAGAATAATGCTTATATGAGCTCTGTGAATCCAGCCATCTACTCACCAATGACTTAATATTTCTACTCCTAGCCTACCCACCCTCATCCCTGTCCATATCCTACAGCTACAAGCTATGCAGTCCCAAGACTAATGCATTGTTATCACTCTGCTCTCTTTCATCTTGACAGGTCTCTGAAGAGCGCTACATCCGCGAGCGTAGTGCCAAACACACTGTTGACATCGAAATTAAGTTTGCCGATAATCCCAGCCGTGGCGGCGCAGCTGGACGCGGGGGCGGAAGACGCGGCCGCAGAGGACGTGGAGGCCCAAGTGGCGGTGGAGCTGGTGGTGCTGGAGGCGGCCGTGGTGGCGGCTTCGGCTCAAATTCCGGCAGAGGCAGCGGCGGCGGTGGTTTTGGAGGAAACCCGCGCAAGACTCCAGTAGGAGGATCTGCTCCGAAAATGGATGATGAGAATGACTTCCCATCGTTGGGAAAGTAAAACTTTTGCTACCTGTGCACTCGGCGAAAAATGTATAAACCGGACAAAATGTCTGCCAGAAAATCACTCATGACATGGACCTCATTAATTATATGGTATCTGCCATTTGTGGTCAAAAGACACTACGGAAAATAATGCTGGAACAATGTCTTGAAAATTTGAGAGTTTAAACACAAAAAGTAGAAAAACAGCTAAGAATATTTTTTCCTTTTTATTATTGAGAAGAGAACACAAGTTTTCTTTGTTTTTTTTTTTACAATTTCCCTTTGCTATTTCCTATGTATTATACATGTTGTTACGCATATTTCTAGTTCTCTTTCCATGGTAGGACACTATTTCCACAGTTTAGACTACATTATGGCTGCCAATAAATGTGTATTTAAAGGGGACAATACAATATTTGTTCATTGCTGCATTCCTGTAAGTTATATGGAATGTTGTACATTTCACTGTGAACCCAGAAACCCTACATGCGGAAAAATCCCTCCAGTGAAAAAGTATATATATATACAACCATGCATGTCTGATGATGGTAGATGTAAAATTAATTTTGATTTTATTTGTATTGTTGGACTTTAAATCTTTGCAGTTGTCCATATAGTGATTGGAATAATTTTTTTTTTCATGGAGATCTGTACAAATACCGTCTACATGGCTTGGAAGCCAGAGAAGAAAGCAAGGTTGTTTCGTTTGCTTCGTACATAGTAGGATAAAATAAGTGTGGTACGCAATTTAACTTAAAACCTTCAAAATCACACCAGTTTATTATCAGAGGGAACAAATATTTAAAGAAAAATACCTTTAAAAAAAAATACAACATTTGGAATGCGTAATGCAACTATTTTGTATTTGAACACAGGAGTATAAGCTTTAGGCAGATACCAATTTGGAACAGGTCGTGAGGCAGTCTTTTGGCATAGTTTTGACCAAGTATTTTTGCTAGTAAATGTGTTGAACTTAAAAAAAATGCTAAACATCTTTATTCACATGAGGGTGATTTGAAGGAGGGAGGTTGGCTCCCTCCCTTCCTTCCAGGACTTGGCAGGTTTCTGACGCCTATAAATATGAATAAACACTGACGATACATGAACTCAGTTTATTCCTAGAACAACCGTTACAAATAAACCTTTGAGCTCTTGGAAAACCAAGATGTGTTGTGTGCTTGATTTCTCAGTGGTCTGTAAGAAGGTGGGATTGGTAGAGTGCAGGATACCATACGCGGCAAAATAAAATGTCCACCCCTGTGCGCACAGGTCTGTGTCAGCAAAGAAGTCACATGGCTGCCACGGGCTGATGTACAGATCTGTATCCAGTGGCTCAAGGGCATTACTGCACACACTACTGTGATCACAAAGATGTGACAGGGTCTGAAATTTCTGCCTGTATCAGTACCTTCATCTGTAATTTGCATTGTACAACAGTTAACAGAGTTTTACCAGAATGTTCGATGTTATTCCGGCAAGTATATTTAACTCTGAAATTTGGGAACTTAAGCTCTGACGAGACTACTGGTCACCTCTCTACACACCAGTCTCTTGTGGTTAGATATAGGACGGGGGATGAGGGGAAGGGCCCCTGTAAGTATTAGAAAAAGAGGAGGTTCGGAAACTGAATTTTCATTTCCTACAACAGCCGAGGTACATTTGTACAGAGTGGCGGTGCTGTGATTGGCTATCTACTGTTAATCGGAGATTGCTTTGAGTATGCTGATTGAGCTAATGAGTGTATGGCAGCTGTAGTTAGAAAGGGTACCTCAGAAATCTTACCCCACAAGGCACAGAAGATCAATTTTGACACAGATGATATGATTTGAGAGATGAAGAGGATATCGATGCCAGTCTATTGAATAAACTCTGCCTTTTTGTAAGGAACATCTGGATTTGAAATCTGCAATGTCTGTATCATATTCATAGCCATTTTATATTTCTAAACTTCCTCTCGTTCCAATGCTTACAGGCACCCTTGCTGTGTATTGAACCACAAGCAACTATGGTGCACACATCCACGCTTCTTCAGTCAGGAATTCACAGCTGCAGCACTGGATACAGTTCTGTACTATCAGGACCCATTCAATTCTGTTGATACAACTCAGAAATCTGTCCCAAGTTTTCAGGCAGAGGCTATTTCTCAGGGTCTGTGTAGGGACTGTCTCGGATTGTCGCATAAGTTGACGAAACAAAATTCCTTCCTTTAGATCACAACCCCTTCCGATAAAAGAAAGTTCAAAAGTGCCAAATGCTGCTGTCTGCAGACACTTAGCAAATTTCAAAAATGATACTTTTTATTCTTGTAATTTGATGAATGAAAAGTTTAGCATACAACATTACTGTTGGTAATTGTGTTTGGGAATACACACAAAATCATGACATGAATGAGTTGGAAACAGTTACTGTAAAATTTCTTGGTACTAGTGTGCAGTTTTTGTTTATTTTTACACAACGTACAGAGGACTTGTGATCACAAAATAAAATTGCGAAATGAAGTTCACTAATTGAATGGGGGTCAGACCCCCTTCCCCTGTAAACATACGAATTTCACTCTTTGAACATGCAACAATCTGAGACGCTCCGGTACAGGTTCCCATCAGATCGTCTTGCAGGCATATCCTTAAAACTTGCTGTGGTTTTCTTGTCATGAACTGAAACTTTTTCCAGCATGAACAGACCAGTCTGTTTGTCAACACTGAGCACACTGTACTGTTCTTACAGTCATTCAATTGTGTTGTTTCTGCAGAAAATCACAACAATACAAACGTGATAAATTTAAACAAGACATGTCCGATGAAAATTTAAATTTTGTAGGCTTTAGCTATTCCCAATAACTTTTACAGTAGGTTTCTTGCCTGACTGATGTTCATGAGCACTGCAAAATATTGGACCATATCCCTGGTCTCCAAGATGCAAGCATTGATGTATGTGTATTGGGCAAACTATGAAAAAAATGTTCCATGCCAAACTATCTAGATCTGTGCATTTCGATATGTTTTCCAGTCGATATACTGGTAAATACACTACACTAGAATAATCCGATCAGAAGTGCATATGTTGACAACAAACATGATACTGGAATTTCACCAAAACATATCAATTTGCTATGCAATTTGGAGACGCAGGGCAAACTATGATTTTATCATCAATACAAAACTAGATATATGTGATAGATTATTTGTCTGAATGTCTTTTTTTCACATACCCACAATTTTCATCTGTTTTTAGAGTAATTTCTCATGCCTACACTTTGACAGTCAGTGTAGTACTCACAAGCACAAACTTTGCCCAATTATAATTGTGACCTATGTGGAGATTGCAGTAATAATTATTGCATAATTATGATCGGCAATCATTGAAATAGAGACATTTGATTGGATAACCTCACAAAATCTGTAAGTCTATGAAAGAACTATTTTCTGTCCCATTCCACTAACTGAGTGACTGTTGAGATTACAAGTTCGAGCACCCCTTAGGTTACTCTGGAAGTTTCAAGCCCCCCCC
>LD357238.1:119049-134159 GCA_001465055.1 Ptychodera flava
CAATGGCTTCCGATGGCTGTGCATCTATCATGCGTTTTCCCTCCCGCCGTATGATTGCCATCAGCTCTCCGGCATGTGCCCATCGTGTCTGCGCCACCAGTCTTCTGAGAATGTCAACTGTCTTGTGAGCTATCTCATAGGATCCTATGGCTTGACTGAAAATATCATTGAAGGAATAACTCATAACATCTGATAAATACAATGTATCTTGATCTCTTAGGTTTTGAGCAGGGGTATCAAGTCAATTACACATAGGACATTGCCATTTAATCCTCTTTTTAAGGGGTGACATTTTGTTGAACTTCTTTGTATATAAAGTAAAAAACAAACAAGGGGGTTATTTTGATATTACAATAGAACCATGATGGCCCATCCACATGCAGAGTAGTGAAAGGCATTGAACAGATAGCAAATCATACTGAATGGAACTGGTGAAGCGGGTTTTCACAATCAGTTCATCAACTATTGGACTTCTTCTCTGTGTCGTTCAACAAATTCAATCAAGCATTTGTGAAGTGTAAGTCCTCGGGAAAATTAATTCTCTCTTTGAGGGATCACAGTTCAATACTGCTGAATATGAGAAATGAGTACTTACATCATGTAGAAATAATCTATAAGAATTGTTAAAAACGTACCCGAGTCTCAATGTTGAAATGAAACCCTCTATCCTGTCATTGAGTTCTCCAGATGCATCGCTGGGAGGCATGGTTTACTTTCAGAATCAGATTTCATCTACCTGCAACTGACAAACATCAAGACATGGTAAAATAGCCATTACAGCAGCAATATTGTGTACACTCTCATCCATTTTTTGTCTTTTCAACAGTATTTCCTGGTCAACCCTTGAAGATTTAAATCATAATAACAAAGTACCAAGAACAGAACACCAGTGCCAAATTTCATGTCATAAGTCTATATCAAGGATAATAAAGATATTCTGTTCTCTGTATATTATTATAAGGCTATTCCCCAAATACCAGGATTTATATCCCAGTACATGGTGCAGTTGAGGTATTGTCCGAGACACTATGACAATACCGAAATGCACAATGTACAAGGACATAAATTCTGGTATTTTGGGAATAACATTATTATTATATACCTTTTTAGTCCAATTTTACCATGAAAAAGTCGAAATTTAAGTATTTTTAGGATGCCCATTGTGCAATCGCAAGCAGACTGGAAACGCCTTCAGCGCGTTCACTGAGCGCACAGAACAAAATTTTAACCCATGCAGAGCAGTGCTTGTGGTAGAAATTTTAGGTCAGCAGCATAAGTTCACTAAAAGTACAGGTTTTGGACAAGCGACTATTAAATTTGTGATGTACTGAATGTTTACAAGTATATTTTGTGTAACAAATGTAAAATCATCTCTTCTTTTTTCCTCTCGTGTTGACGTAAAGGTGTTTTGAGGTAAAAGGTCAAATAGCATCCAATAACACCTAAAGTTGTTGTACTCTGCGTCGAATTTATTGGACTCCGCGTCCTCTGATACCGAAATTTTCTGTACGACGAAACTCAATAGGTTGCAGTCGCAGGTGTTAATATTAAATATTTCACAGTTGTACAAAATTGGCCAATGTTTAATGTCGGTGTGATGTTCAAAGAAGAAATTGTGTCAGAGTACGCAAGCATAAAGCTGTATTGCAATTTCAATGGACCTTACCTAAAGAAAGGTGTATTCCAATCGGTAATCAATCGTTATGCACTATTAATGTCTATGTTATATAAAATAATAATCAGTTTAATGTTGACATTATCTTTGAATAATGTAAAAGTGCTTTGAACTCTACCACAAAGTGCAAACACCAGCCGTCCTCATTTTCACAGGTATTAAAATAGAGGTTTAGAATTCCATTTGCTCCTAAAAGTGAAAGTAACATTCGCACTGATCCTAAGTTCTAATTTCAGTAGAAGCCTTGAAGCAAATGTCTTTTGTTCGTTCTAATACAGATTCTTCTGATATTTCCACATATGCCCAATCACCCGTAAAATAAATAAAGCGTGAAGTGTCATAACGTTGAAAAAAAACAAAACGAACATCATAACGAAAACGTGCGCTCCTGGTCGTGGTGCATAACATACAATTGTAACAGAAACGGTGAGACTCTATCTTCCAGCAAAAAATATTGTAAAAAATTAATTATCAGCTGGACGATAACCTGGAATAAGATCGAAAGAAGTAGGTGTATAACTCACACAGATGGTACCCGGTCACCAGATGTAGCATGTACATTTACCTTAACACGGTGCACCGGAAGCAAACATACCTGCCAACGATCGATAGGTCATTTGGATTTCGACCAATCAAATTTGTTCATACTGGAGCAATTTCGCAACAAACAAGCAGTGTTTTCAAGATGGCAGCGCCCATAAGGAATGTGTGCTTCTGTTAATAATTGGTCGTTTTTCATTTTCATGGAGTAACAGTCTTTGTTCAAATGTGATTTTCCGATACGAATATCGCAATCGTAACTATTCACATTTAGTTTACTCAAAAATCACCGTTTACTAAAGTCCTTTGGCTCAAAAAACTTCCAATCAGTTGGTCCGGACTGGGACGCTCTGACTAGCCTGCAAAAATGGCTTTTCAAAGTTTGCGTATCTCTCGGTTTGTAATATCAGTCAGATCACCAATAAGACAGTGTCACCACCGTGCACGTGCACTAGTGTCACAAATGTTTCAACCAACTGGAGCTCTGCCGAAGGGTGCAAAACAGAGTGAAATAGTGTGCAAAAGCCACAAAGTAAGTGCCATACCATAATGAATTAGGCAGTTCAGAGGTCACTGCGACCCGTAGCCTTGCCACAACCCCCGCTGTATGTAGTTGGAAAACACAGTAAAAAACAAGCAAGAAGGAGTGGTAGGGCTACGGGTCGCACTAATTGGCAAGACTTCCTCTAGCCCCTCTACCTATAGTAAGTTTCAAGTAGAAGAGGGATTCTTTAATATTAGAGAAAGCACCTATACAACCTCTATTAGGGTTAGATTTAGTTTTAGAGTTTGCCATATCCGATTATCCGACCTAAGTAGATGTTCTTGTTAATCACACACAGTATTAAAACACATAATACATATGCATTTATGTATGTAGAGATAGATAGACTGAATAGATATACTCGCATACACATATCAATAGTACACATCTCATGATATTATATATGCTCTAGCTCTGCATGGCAGGGCTGTGTGTTACCGGTGTTATACGGCCTGTGGGAGGCTGTATAATGCCAGTAACACACAGCCCTGCCACGCAGAGCTATATTGCTAATGAAATTAAAGATGGGAAATACAAGAAATATGCCAAGTTATCATCTAAATCTGCCTATAAATAACCCAAAGAAGAAGGAAAGCCAAAAAGTTTGGTTTTTAAATTTATTATCTACATGAAATATTCTTATGAAGAAATTCCTGCCTGTTGAGGGGGCCATTTATTGCAATCACTCAGAGTCTAGACAATGCTCAATGCAATTGCTTCACTTAGGATGAAAGGGGTCAGACCAAAGGTCATATGTAATGTCAGCTCCTGCAGTTCATTTCTTTTCTTTTCTTCCATGAGCTGTGGGAAGGTAGTCATCCCTGGTCACCAGGATAAAACTGGACACGTACACATGAAAAAATTGCCCAATGCTTGGACAAGTAGTTTTATGATTAAAATAATTGAAATAGACGGTATTTAGATTGTGTATGTTTCTCATGTAATGTTTGTAAGCAATCTATATCAAAACCATATTAGTCATCTTCATACACAATGAACAAGTGATGTAGGAAATACAAAATCATATTGGACTATGAAGTTGAAGAAAATTGCAGGGCAAGTTAGTTTGGATAAGTACAAAACCTATCAAAGTACATTTTGCATGCGTTTTGACAAACAAAAATGGATTTTTTCAGAAATATGCGGCAGCTATTGAACTATCAGAATATAAACGGGGATGTGTAAGAATGAAATATTTTTTTGTTATTTTGAAATTCGATTGCTACAACAGGCTATTTAAAGTTGCTTTAATGTTTGAAAATTTATGCATGGAATTTCTTTGATGTGCAACCTGGTACCTTACACAAGAGGAAGTTATTTCTAACTTACACTTTACTTCTATTAGTTTGGATTTTCTATGAGTAACAATTCTATTTTCATCCCAGTTGATGTTGGAGCATGGTCTTATACGACAAAGTAGTCCAGGAATTTATCATTTACTGCCACTGGCACTGAGGGCATTGGAGAAGTTGATACGGGTTATAGATGAAGAAATGCTAAGTATTGGAGGACAGAAACTGAACATGCCATGTCTCACAACTGCAGAACTCTGGAAAGAAACAGGTATGAGCAAAAATAAATATAATGAAAACGGTTCATTTCAGTCTGTAAAAAAGGAAAGTATACTACTCAACTTTCGATTATGCTGTGTTGACAATATTTACACCTGCTTGTACACTGCCATCAGAGTTGAATTGGTACAAATCTGTTGTTTTTAATGTGGTTATTCATATTTCTTGACAAGAGTTTTACTGTTCTCTGTAAGCACTTAACAAACTTACCTTGTCGTGCTTTCAAAGAAGTAACACAGATCAATGCAAATTTTAATTCACAAGTATTTTTTTCTTTTAGACAGGTGGACTACAACTGGAAGTGAGTTATTTAAACTGAAAGATAGACATGATGTAGAGTACTGTCTGGGACCTGTAAGTTCCATCAGATTTTCCATTGTTTCAGTCAGACACTGTAATAGTCAGAAGAGGTTAATGAAATGATTCAAGGTTTGATGTATTTTCAGAGTCTCCAGATGTGAAGTGTTATAACGTTAATGTCACAGATATTTTCTATATTTTTGAATTTTGAATTATAGTTATGACTGTAGGAATTTCCGCACACGTTTTTTCATACTTAATAAGCAAGGCTGAACCAGTTCATCCCCAGTACATTCATTTGGTGAATATGGCAAATGATTCATCTAGCTAAAAATTATATAAACCATAAAATACCAGCAAAGTATTCCATTATGTTCCTCAGACTGTAGGTAAATGCCAGTGACAAATTGACTCATTATTATGCTTCCAAGATTTTAACACTGATAGTACCAACTTGCTACAAAACACTGCACTACAGTCAGTAACTGTTAGTGGATGGAAGTAATTGAATCACAGGCAACCTCTCATTCCTATGTTTTTTGTTTTGTTTACCTGTCAGACACATGAAGAAGCCGTCACTCATCTTGTAGCATCTCAAGGTCATATATCCCAGAGACAACTTCCAATTAAACTCTACCAAGTAAGTTCATAACATCTGTCTAGCTGTATATAAAATGTTAATCATAAACAAATTATAGCTTGTGGTGTTGTCATTATGCTGTTGTATATGAAATCACTGCACATCACTTTATTTCTCAGGTTTGCTCAGAAAAGATGTTTAGTGGAGGCAATATGTAGACGTGTAGATTTTTCAAATTCCCAGACTTGACATATTTTTTTTAAAGCTAAGAATATGCAAAACTTGTCTTAGTACATTTTTTCTTCACCAAATTAGCACAGCTTTGAGCCAGATTTCAATTTGATATGCAGTGATCCAATATGTCAAATCCAGGAATTTGAAAAATCTAAGGTGTAATTGTCCATTCCTTAGTTTTGTAGATTGTACCCAAATCATCAGATGATTTTGAACTACAGAATATTCATCAGTTTGTTCATATAGACCATCCCCATGATACACTTTGATTATTCTAATGATGAATGAAGATAAAAGTTGCCGTTAAAATGAATGTTTTATCCATGTGTGAATTGTTTGTCTTTTGGCAGATAACAAGAAAATTTAGAGATGAAATCAGACCAAGGTTTGGTCTACTGAGAGGCAGAGAATTTTACATGAAAGGTGAGAACCTATCAGTGTGCAGAGTATGTGTATTGGTAGACTGAAGCCCTCATTAAGGAGGATGCAGTGTAGAGAGCGCCCTCAAGCAACGGATCTTTCAGTCTAGTGTATACTATTGGTCACAGCAAAATTTTTTGTCATCTTGTTGAAAACTAACTGCAGATTATCCAAGATTTCTGCGGTTGCTCTGTTGATTTGATTGCATGGAGGCTTTGTATTTGCCAAATCAACCTGACAGCCTCTACTCAATAATCTCTCGATTGAAATACTGTTTTTAAGTTTACCAGGACAATTTGTTGCGATAAGTGCAATCACTTTTCCAAATTTCAATCTATTTGTGCCCAAACCATAAACCTGTACACCCAAGTCAAATAATTTAATCACAATTTCCACCAATTCAAATAATGTAATCAAAAATTGTAATAAATGGATGGAGAACAGGAAATTTCTGTTTTTTGTTCTGTGTGAAGAAAATTGCATGCAAAAGGATGAGTAATGTTCATTTCACAAAATACAGGCATCATTTGTGTTAATCAATCAATGATATTCAGGCTAGTCATCTGACCAGTATGCAAAATCTGCGATTTTCTTCCATTGTTTGAATTTACATTTTTACATTCAGATCATTGCAAGAGTGGACTACATGTTATGATTTATATATTTTTTATTTGGTCTGCACCAGATATGTACACATTTGACATAGATGAAGAAAGGGCCATGGAGACGTATCACAGTGTATGTGAGGCCTACACTAGATTTCTACAAAGACTGGGCTTGAACTTTGTGAAAGGTAAAGTCGTTTCCTCCAGTAATTTGAAACCAGCCTTACCAATGACCAAGCTTCTATTGTAGCATAAGTGGTTCATAAGTTTTCTTGTACAAGTATATGGCATTTTGGGATTGTATTAGGAAACTTACCCGGATAATGGCAGAGGACTTTGAGACAGACGCAGATGAAGGTATGTGAAATAGAAAAGAGGTTCAGAAAGTTTTGCCTTTTTTGACGAAAGAAGACTTCTCGGATCGGCCTTTATTTATTTTGTATCTCATGCAACATCGTTATTTCCCCACAAGACAATTTACTGTTCCCATGATGCAACGTCACCTCTCGTCATTATTCTTATGATACGGTGAGACACAATGACCATTTTATTTGTTTCTCTCTGTGTCAACGTCAGTTGTTGCAGACACTGGTGTGATTGGAGGCAGCATGTCCCATGAGTTTCATTTACCAGCGGACACTGGGGAAGATGTGCTTATATTCTGTCTGAAGTGTGGCCACGGTGCTAACAAAGAGACAATTGGTGAGTATTGCATTCCATCACATCAGCCATTTTAATGCTCTGTGTGGTAGCTCCAGATGTGTGCATTCTTGTGAGTTTTACAAAGTAATAGTTTGGCAAGATGATGTAAATTAGCGTTTTTTGCAAAAAACAAAAGTGTATCTATGCAGGAAGAGTATAGATTTGATGAAGTCTTCTTTTAAAGGCAAAGTTTAATTTTATAAAAGCTGGTGTCAATGTGATCAAATAGTGAATACTGTGCTGTTTTTCCATAGAAGGTACATCTGTTGAATTGGGCATTGCAGGGTTTTAGTGGAAACTTTACTGTTGCCCTCCCTTGCATTTCAAAATTCAATATAAATACTGTAGAATAATTTTGCTAACCATAAACTCACAGTTACATCTACCAACTCACTGTACTCTGTAACAGAAGAAATAAAGCGCCCTCTATTTATGTCAAATGTTTGTTTCTCTTCAACATTCAATACATTGCAGACTCGGAAGATGCACACTGTCCCAATTGTGGTCCAAGCACTAAACTTGAAAGTAAGCAAGGAATTGAAGTTGGCCATGCATTCTACCTTGGTACAAAGTACTCCAAGGTATTCAATGTGGATTATCTTGATAAAAATAATAAAAGCAGGTGAGAAAGTAGGATACATTTGCTTCATTGATTATTACTAAAACATTCCATGGTGCATTACTAGTCTCCATGGCAACCATGTCCATGACAACGATGATCCACATGATGGTACACGTGCACAATACACTGTCTGAGGATGTTGCAAGGTTATGTTTCACCTTTAGTGCCATCATCATCTCGCGTTTCCCTTGTTTTCAAACTGTCTCCTTCTTTCTTTCCTCAGACTGACACAGATGGGTTGCTATGGTTTGGGAGTGACTCGCATCCTGGCAGCAGCCATTGAAGTCTTATCAACTGATGATGAAGTGAGATGGCCACAGCTGATTGCACCTTATCAGATCATTATAATTCCACCCAAGGTACTCCGAAAGTATATGGAATCATGCTGTTTATTTGACCGTCTCCTAAACACTCACAGCAGCTAATCTTACTTCAATGGAGACATAAAGCAATGATTTTCTTGTCTGTAAAATAATTTATTTTACCATATGCACAAGCCAAGTTTGTTGTCTGAACAAAAAATACAGGATTTATTCACTGGTCGTTCTACATCACGACAACCCGCGTCTATGTCATAAATTTTGGTGCATCGGACCTTTTTTTTTTGTCAATCTTCGGTGTGCTCGTCAATGTAAATAAACAACATGGCGGCCGGTATTTCTCCCAAGATCAAAATGTGTGTGATGTGAAAATATCGTAAACATTAGTCATGATTATTAGAATCTGACAAAATACATCAACTAGGCAAATTCTTGAGTCCTTGTGTTTTAGTTTTGTCGCCAACATGCATGGGGATTGTATTCGTATAGACCCTGCTGACGCCTGAACTTTCGATGCACTGTGTACTCTCATGCGGCGGACATACGATTTCCACTGCAGCAAGGGGGTCAAGTGCGTTGTCCGGGCCTTCAAAAATCATTTAATGAAATTGATATCTTCACAGACTACGACATTAATAATCCAAAAAATGTAAACACAAGAGTGTACCGCCTGTATATTCTGCAATTACGTGAATAATTTGCGGAAGCAACAAACTCGAAGCTGGTCGCGTTACCGTAAGCATTGCAACCAGGGTCAGGCGCAACGTTTACAGTGTTCATGCCGTTGAGATTCAGTCGATTTTTGTTCCCTAAAAATAGCGTCTCCTAAATTTAAAGGTAAATTTGTAGGCCAATGCTATCTTTGAAATAGTGTATAACTTTGCGGAAGGTACGTGTAGACCGAGAGGTCCTCTGGCATTTGCTGCATACACGAACGAACGTGAATACCATGTTCCTCGCTCACACGACGGATGACTGGAAATGATTGACAACTTGCGCACGGCGTATTGATATAATTCCTAAAGTAGTTCAAAAGTTTAAACGCGGAATCGTCATGGAAAACTTCTTTTACTTTGCAAAAAATAACGAATTCTTGGCTTTTGCATGTGATAAGTATATTATTCCCTAATATTTTTCTTCATTCAGCTCGGAAAATACTTGTGACGTGATGACCGTGTCACCACTCGTCTTCGACTCGTGGTGACACAGTCATTACGTCACGAGTATTTTCCGAGCTGAACGATGAAAAATATTAGGGAATAATATCTAATTATCTTGATAGATACAAAAATGGTATCTCCAAGTGTAACAGCATTGCAGTGAATCTCTCTTTGTAAGATCAGTGTCGAAGGTCACAGCTTACTGTACCGAAAGCACACTGGGACCATATCTGCATTATGAAAACAAGGAGTTTTCTTAGGGGGTCTCCCACAGCTTGTTTCAGCAACTGGACCCCCTATGACTATGTTAATTTTGAAAAAATGTCCAGTGTGGGACCAGTCATCTTGGTTCATGCCAAGATCTCAAGACGAGGTGCAAATTTTCACTGTCTTCACAGTAACTGCTTATGTTTCCATCTCTGGAATTCAGGCAAGACCACTACAGGGAATTTTTTCATCAAAGTTAAACATCTCATTATAGCTCGTCATGCTTCATTTTCAATGGTATTTTCTCTTATATTGCACAAAATATATATATTTTGGAATATATTTTTTTTACAGAAGGGAAGCAAAGAAGAGAGAGGTCAGCAAATTGCAGAAGAGCTCTATGACAGTATTGTAGGGAAAATACCGTGTTTGAAAAATGAAATTCTATTGGATGATAGGGATCACATGACCATTGGTAGGAGAATGAAGGATGCCAAAACCCTGGGATATCCATTTGTTGTTGTCGTAGGAAAGAAAGTAAGTAATAGCAAGTGTGACAATACTATGCTAGCTGTTGTTCTCACAATTTTCATTCGTCAAAGATTCATTTTTGTGTGGACGGTAGGTTATGCAAAATTTTATATCATACTACAAGAACAGTCAGTGTTTTTTGCTCTGTCAAACCGAAAAGAAATTCTTCAAAGATTCTAAGGTGTTGATCAAACCATAGACAATAGAGGGCCCCCTCTACTGTCTATGATCAAACTATAACAACCTTATATGTGATTGCCTAAGCCAAAACTAAGTAGATTTTTTTTCATGAAAGCTGACCAGAGTCTAAGGTGTTGATCAAACCATGGACAGTAGAGTGCCCCCCTCTACTGTCTATGATCAAACCTATACCAACATTATACGTGATTGCCTAGGCCAAGACTGAGTAGATTTTTTTCATGAAAGCTGACCAAGTCATCAAATCATCACACTGTCACAGCATTAGCAGCAGCAAATGCATCCATTGAGGCATTTTGCCACATGATTGAAAATTCCTAAGCAACAGATTGTTTGTATTCGTGCACAAGATTGTATGAAGTTTAACATGACTGTTTTGTATGGCATAATGTTGTCTTGAGACAGAACAAATAGAGCGCTGAATGATGCACTAAAGCAGTTGATTTCAATGAAAACTAACAGATACCTTTCTGACTTTAAAAGGTTGGTTTGTTTCACACGGTTGGAAACCAACTTTGTTACGAAATACAAAGGTCTCACGAGGTTTCTCAATCACTTGAAAACTGTCAATTGAATGTGAAGTTTGTCGGTTGGTTTACCATTCCGTAGGTGTCAATAGAAAAGCAATTAGGCAAGAAATGACATCCTGGCAAAGCTCGTTCACCCTTCCAAATCTAACAAGGTCATATCACACCTGGCTTTCTGTTGTCTCTCTTTACATTCTTTTTTTTTTCACTTTTATTTCAGGCTTTGCAGTCGGATCGGCTGTTTGAGATGTGCAGTGTTAATACTGGGGTAACCTCATTTGAAAGTCAGGACGCATTGCTGGAAATGTTCAGCGGAATTCAAACGGTGTAGCTGTCTTTTGAGATTCACTGACTGTCTGCCCATTTGTGTGTGGCATTTGTCAATGTGGAGACTTTGTTGCCATCTATTTGCCAGTGATTCAGATATGACTTCACCTAGGGGCTGTGGGTGATTGATAAATGTGCATGACAAATGAAACTGATTGTATTTGGGGTATACCTCTGTTTCCATTATCGTTCGCAAATTTACATTAAACTATGTTATGCTGTATAGTCAATGTAAGTGCTTCATATGCAATCACTGCTCGGATTATGTTTTGAAATGTTTTTGTTGTTCCAAATACCTGTCAGCAGTTAAACTTCTGAACACCTATTTCATCACTTTATCACTTTCTAGAGAGGTTCCAATCATAACTTTATTGTCGGATTTCACAGTTTAAAACCTTGGCTTCAGGGAGTGGTTTCAAGGTCAAATGCAGTTTGTTTTCTTTTGGGCATGCACATGTTTGAATCATCGGTGGTGCCTTATGCTTCAGGTCAACGCTTGCATGTACATGTAGCAATCAATGAAATAATAAATACCATTTCAGTATGCCATAGGAACTGTGTGCATGATCTGTAACTATAGTATATGGACCACTTACAGCAGAAGTTAACATTTGGAAGTAATAATGTGATGTATAGTCTTTAGGTGCTTACTCCTGCTCTTATTTGTGTGAGTGTTTTTATCAAGGCAGATTTAACACTGCAGACAAAGAGGGTATTTACATCTTAAATTTCATCTGGTCAGGTACGTTTTACAAACTACCAGGAGACTTTCTCTAGAGAACCCTCCAAAGTTCATACAACAGTTGTAAAAACACTGTAGGAATTTCTAAGATATAAATTCAACAGGAAATAGTGCATATTTTATCTACTTTATAGTCACGCAATAAATCATGTCTTTTTCCATTTTTACTCTCCTCATCTCAGTGGCTGTAGGAGCATCCTTGTCTCACCCTCTTTAATACCATCATCTTCAACCTTACTATTGTCCTTGGTAGTTGACAAGAAAACATCACACAGCTTACTATCAATACCTTGCAAGATCTGTATCATGTTCTCTGTGATCTGAAAATCTCTCTTGTCCAAGTCCTCTATCTGATCCAACTACTTCAGTTTGATTCCAACCAGTGCAATTTGATTACTTGTTTGGTTCATGCTTACAGAGTATACCAAAGTACTGCCCTGCTTATTACTTTTTCTGACCATGATCCTTTAGATTTTGGCAATGCGCTCAACGCAACACTGTTTCACCCATTCAATCTGGTTTCCATGTTACCTGTTCCAACTAAGTGGCGAGAAAACCTTTCATTGCACTTTAAACAAAAAAGTTACCGTGTCAGACCCGTGTCCATCCTCGTACGCTCTGATCCAAGACCAAAGAATAATGGTCCAGCCAATCACCGTAATCCTGGAGGGTGTTCAAGCTGCTCCATAAATCTAGGGAGGCTCCCTTAGAAAACCCGATTGCTTCAAATTTTTACAATGCTTGGCTGGTATGCTGCTTCTTAAGAAAACAAAAGCTTTCAGTCTTTTTTTTTTGTGAAACTCGAAAATTTAATTTTCCCCAGAGAGTTCACACGAGGATATCAGCCATGATTTTGAATTTCAAATATCGATAAATTTTCGGTAACTTGTTTCTCGAGTACCTAAATTTGAGTCAATTTCAAACCCCTCTGTTTTATTCTGATTCACGAAAGAGTGTGATGGAAAGTTTCCTTGCCATGAAGCAGGTTTCGAGCGAGAGTTTATATCTTTCAGTTTTGAGGCCATGCTACCTTATATCATGAATTACCAACAAAACGTTCTAATTCTTTTGTCAGGTATTTCATTTCTCTATGAATCACCTACAAGTGTTAGTTTACATGCAACAGAAAAAAAACTGAAATTCAGAAAGAAAAACTTGCCCTAACAGTGATAAAGTTTTTCCTTCCATCACACGACACGTGATGGATGGACTGATATTTACAGAAAATAATGAGCGGCAAGGTCGACAATACTATGATAACCATAATGCATTTCCGAGGTCAGCTGAAGCTGAAATGTCACACTTACGTTGACAGCGAACAATCTCACAAGTCGCAATGACACTATTTGAGAACAGAAAACGATTTCCACTCAGTTTCAAGTATATTGAATTATCGATTTTCCCCGGCAGAAAATAGTTTTTTTTTATCCGCTGTTCCTATAATATTCATTTTTTTTCCAAAGCGACAGGGTTTGTGATGGGCCGGGGTTGCCGTCCAAATCATGTACGGCAAGACTTGGGCTAGAAGGCTTTGTATGGCATAATACACAAGTTTCTCCTGGAGATTTTCCAGACCTATTCGCCCCCAGCTTGTTGTTTAGCCACCCGTGCAAATATTCACCGCTTTTTCTCCTTAACAACATCGATCAAACTTCTGCATCGATGTATTTGAGGGTTCATCAATAAAGTATCGTTAGACAGCGGTTGCACTGTTTACGGTCCCAGCGACAAATTTAAACGCAGCCGCCAGCGAACAGTTACATTTTTGACGTTTTCCTTTCCGTAAAGCTCAATATGTCAGACTGGTTCAACTGTCGCGTCAATAGTCCCCGATGGACACAATATGCCAACTGTACTTTGCCACAAAGATTACATCTTTACTATGGGGTATCATCAATGTTCTCTTTGGCAGCGCGCTGTCAGGCGGAAAACCAGACAAACTCCCGCTGGGCCCCGTCGGTGCCTTTAAAGTTTTGTAGTCGCACAACTTTTTCAACGATCGAATCGCGTTCAGAAGTATTGTACAAATAATGGGTATGAAGATGTTTCGGTAAACTTGAACAGTATAATGTCTGCGTTGTATTATAAATGATTCATTCGTTTGTAGGCAAGGAATGGTTTTCGCCTTGAGTGCGCAATACCCTGTCATTAGCCAAATTTCGAAAGCTTTAATATTTCCCGTCAGGCAGTTGTCTTTAGATTGATTGAGGAAGTTTCGAAATACCTGACATTACTTCTTTCTTAGTAGTAAATTATAATCTCTCTCTCTCTCTCTCTCTCTCTCTCTCTCTCTCTCTCTCTCTCATATCAATTTTGTATGCCTGCATATTGTTAATTATGCTATTGCCAGTATTGGATTTACCGATGAAAAAGTGATTGCAAATGAGGAAGGTACAACGGTTATTCGTTCCACAAGTGAACTCTCTCGCCTTCCCTACACAAATACACAGTGGACAGCCTCTCAAAACGTGCCAAAGAGAAACTGCCACCAACCACTCTGGCATTTTAGAGGTTACGATAAACACGCAGCAATTGAGCCCAATACAGACTCGGCGTCGCATGGTATTTGAATGGTATTGAATCTTTGAAAATGTTTTATACTTCCCAATAAAGAAAAAAGAAAATTAATTATAAAAGAATTTTAATTCATTGCCTTGCAGTATAATTACACTCCTCTCTCGGTTGGTAACGTCTAGACCCGGGCGTCTAGACTACATGACATACAACTACAGCAATACGTGGCAACCGTTCAGAGTGTCACCCAACAGAAGCCCTCCTACATATAGAGGTTGTATCTTAGTCTTCACCAGAGATTTATTAATGAGTGAGATATGGAGCTTGGAGGCGTCAGCTCTGTTGAACAGCCTGTTTAATACTGCAGCAGATTGTCAGGTTTTGTACTGACTAATTTACACATGTACAATACACAGTGCCTATGATACGGTGATTTATGTCGGTTGATTTAATAATCCATGTTCTTGTAACGATGAAACAAGTACAGAGTACACGATTTTATCTGTGTTTTCATACATATGAGTGTTCTGCATGGATGGATGTACCGTGGCTTAATGAGGCCACAGTAGTATTTTTTTACAGGCATGAAAAACTACATGTAAACAAATTACAGGTACGAAAAAAATTAGCATAGGCCTAATAGTAGTATAGTATTATCAACATTATCATCCTGAGACAGAACTGTCTGTTTGTTTGTCTGTCTGCCTGTCTCAGTTGCCTGTCTGACGATTGCAGGATGCGTGAAACCTAAGTAACAGATATTAATTTGTGTTACCTCTCTCTCTCTCTCT
>LD357242.1:10905-32237 GCA_001465055.1 Ptychodera flava
TCACACTCAGAGACAAATTAATCAGTTAAATTTATTCTGTTCACACTGGGGACTAAGTGTCAACTTAGATAAAACCCAAATTATTGTTTTCCGTAGAGGAGGTCCTCGTAAAAATTATGAAAAGTGGTTCTTGGACAAAAGACCGATTAAAGTCGTGCCCCAGTACAAATATTTGGGTTTAATTTTCTCGTCCAGACTTACTTGGAGTCCAACCAAGAAGAATCAAGCTTCACATGGTCGAAAGGCCATGTTTCAATTGAAATCGGTATTAAGAAAATTGGGTGGACTGTCACTGCACGATTCTTTTAAACTTTTTGATACTTATGTTACTCCGGTCTTATTGTACGGTAGTGAAATATGGGGCTACGACTATTCTCTCCAGGTTGAACAAGTTCACTATCAGTTTTGTACGTTTCTTTTAAATGTCAGTGGGAAAACGAATGATATTGCTGCAATTGGTGAGTGTGGCCGTTTTCCCCTTTATGTCATGTATTTTAAAAGGTGTGTAACTTATTGGTTGAAAATTTTACAGATGGATTCTCATAGATATCCATACAGGTGCTATATTATGTTAAGCAGGTTATCTGAAGAACGAGTGATAAAATCTATTAATTGGGTCTATAATGTCAAAACTTTACTTTATCGCTTTGGATTTGGCCATGTTTGGCTAAATCAAGGTGTAGGTTCAATTAACTTATTTTTATCCGAATTTACCCAGAGATTGAAAGATTGTGCTGGGCAAAACTGGCACCAGCTTGTAGAATCGTCTCCAAGGTTACGTAATTACTGCATCTTTAAGACAATACTTGAACCAGAGAAATATTTGAGCAGTGTACACATTTCTAAATTTAGATTTGCGCTTTCAAGATTCCGATGTTCATCACATGTTCTTGAATTCGAGAGAGGACGCCATGAAAACACTCCTGTAAATGAAAGATATTGTAAACTCTGTTTGAAAACTAATAATCTCTGCGTTGAGGATGAATATCATTTTCTTTGTATATGTCCAATTTATAAAGACCTCCGAAAAGAAATGTTGCCACACTGGTTTTGTATTAACCCTTCATTTGACAATTTTACGTCACTCTTGAGTACAAGTAATGTAACACAACTTAATAGTTTAGCATCATTTATTTATTTTGCCATGAAGAAAAGAGCAGACTCTCTCTCTGTAAGCGAAAACTGATGTATTTTCTTTTTCACTATGGGCCTGTGGCCTGTTGTTATGAAATAAACATTGATTGATTGTCTAAATAATGCATCAAAACATTGCAAAATTTGTTGAAACAACATTTGATGGACATTCATGATGGATTCATGGAGCATGAAAAGGTGTCGAAATTATTCCTCTGGTAGTGATTCCCATGCTTTTTACAGAACTCGCTTTTACGTTGTTAGCCTTTTATATTCAAATTAGATAAACATAATTATGCCAGCATAAGCCGCATAAACACTAGAAGCGAGGACTGCGTTCCTTTTTGAACAGAGCTTACAAACTGCAATTTACCGGTGGTACACATTATGTTTGAAAAGTCTCCCTAAGATAAAAACACAGTGAGAGTGACAGTCACTGAAGGAAGACAGTTTTCACGAAAACAAGGATATCTCTCACTGCGAGTTGTCGTTGAAAGGCAACCAACGCCAATATCGTAATCCCCATCCTATGTTACTGCTGACATGCCTTCAAAATGACTCAGCTGAAACAGTTTTGTGGCTATCGCTGAATTTTTTTAAAGGGATATATATATGTGTCACTTTAAAATCTTATCATTTAATGGCCAAAACAGTGACCATGAAACATAAATGTTGGTATTTTAGTCCTGTTTGTGTAGCGTAGATAGCCTCCGTCGATTTTAAATTTCGCTGAACGAACGCGGCGAACAATGATTGCTTCCTTTCTCCTTGTTTCTCTTCGTCTCTTTGTCCATCTACATGTATCTTCTCTATCTGTATCTTCATACACAGTCGCTGTCACAAAGAGAATTTATCTATCCATCCACTTGATCTATTTATCTACTAGCTATTTCTCTGTCTGTTTTTTATTTATGCTAATGGAAAGTACTGGTCGAGATGTTTTATCTGAAGCTTGTTCCTTTGTGGAAAAAAACCACTTCCAATGAAAATCACTGGAAGAAACTGGATTGCAAAATGAATTGCCCGGTCAACTTCCGTTGTCGGACAAAGACGATCTCGTTTGTGTGAAACAGAGGACAAGGCAACATTTCACTTTTATATGATATCCGATATTTACGGCTACTAGATTATACAATATCAAAATTAGATTGGCTTAGCCAGATCTATAAAGGGCTGAAATCTCCGATATATATCGGATATTTACGCGCGATTTCACTGAATCTAGTATCGTCTAGTATCGAAGCTAAAGTCAGTCCTGGGAAGTCGGGTTTGACCAGTACTGTAAGGTGGTTAAATCTCCGATATCTATCGGATATTTACGCGCGATTTGACTGAATCTAGTATCGTCCAGTATCGAAGCTAGAGTCAGTCCTTGGATGTCGGGTTTGAACAGAACTGTAAGGTGGTTAAATCTCCGATATATATCGGATATTTACTTGTGATTTGACTGAATCTAGTATCGTCTAGTATCGATATTAGAGTCACAAAATCGCCGATAAATATCGGGTACATATCAGAGATTTCACAGATCCGGCTTGCCGAGGCACGAGGCAAGTCATTCTAGTATCGTCTGGTATCGATGTTAGAGTCCCCAAATCGCCGATAAATATCGGGTAAATATCGGAGATTTCACAGATCCGGTGTGCCGAGGCACAGGGCAAGTAATTCTAGTATCGTCTAGTATCGATATTAGAGTCCCCAAATCGCCGAGAAATATCGGGTAAATATCAGAGATTTCACAGATCCGGTGTGCCGAGGCACAGAGGGCAAGTCATTCTAGTATCGTCTAGTATCGATATTAGAGTCCCCAAATCGCCGATAAATATCGGGTAAATATCAGAGATTTCACAGATCCAGCGTGCCGAGGCACAGGGCAAGTAATTCTAGTATCTTCTAGTATCGATATTAGAGTCCCCAAATCGCCGAAAAATATCGGATAAATATCGGCGATTTCACAGATCCGGCGTGCGTAGGCACAGGGCAAGTCATTCTAGTATCTTCTAGTATCGATATTAGAGTCCCCAAATCGCTGGTAAATATAGGCGTTTTTCATGCAGGCGGCTTCCCATGGGACAACCGCAGTTCATTCTAGTATCCTCTAGTATCGATATTAGTCACGAAATCGTCGATATGTCAAACTTCGATACTAGATAGTAAATATCCGATATTTAAAAATTGTGCAAAGTCGCGCCTTCATGGTGAAACACTGCCGCTCTAAAGATACCAAACGTTTTATTCAGATCAGAAGGCATCCATGACCTACAGGGTTTAATCTCCGCTCCTGCTAAACAATATCATCTTGTTGGCGTGTACACATTGTAAAAATAATCGATCTTTATTTCTAAGTTTCTCGAAAGAAGTTCAGCATTGTAATAAAAAAAGTGAAACTTTGATCATGACACACTAAATGAATATCAAGAGATCGTTCGGAAAACGGGTAATGATTGAATCAGGTGATCATAGCCTGGTAGTTCCAGAAAATAATCTGATTACATCCTCTCTCTCCCATGGAAATTTGAAAAATTGAAATAATCTGCCTCGTAGTTGTTTTCGGGGCAAGGATATGGTGAACAGTATGACGCTTGTTAGCTTCATTGCTTGTCAACAAACAGAGGGTATGCAGGATCAAAATGTCAGAAAATAAAATCTTCCGGGGATGTTACTTTACTACATTGCAAGTTATTGATGCTATGCTCGGACACGGTTTTGTGGAGCGACCGTGGCTCGGACATAGACCCTCGAGGGTCTATGGCTCGGAGAAGTGTTTTAGCATTCACAGAAGGTCGATCGACACTCTTTAGCAACAGTAAAATTGCGCACATGCACACGTCACTGGTATGAAAACCTAGCTTTAAATACGGTCCGGGACTGTGCTTTAAATAATGTTTTACGGCTGAGAAGTGAGCCTTCACGATAAGTGCAGGTATAATGTGATTTCAAGAAAATGGAAAAAAGTCCATGGAAATTTGCGGTGTAAATTTTCTTCTGTACTATAGTACTGTTTGATGCGGACCATCGCTGGTGCAGTCAGCCAAAAATAAAGTCATAGTCTTACACCATGGAGCTAGAAACGGATCTGGCTCCATGCATACACCGATACGTTGTACCGCTGTATAAACCACTGATGATTTATACACGTCTAGGTACATATGATCAGGTACCAATGTACTCTTGCATTGCACGGCCAAAACCGGTATTGATTTATCAACGCGTAACAGTATCTCCTCAAAGCAAGAGACGTCCTTTCCTAGCTCCATGGGTCAACCAATGGAGGTAAGGGTCAGCCATAGTCCGTATCATGTTGAGGACTTGAGGGTGAGCATATCAAGGTCCGCATTGCCATAATGCTGGCCAGAAAATTCATCGTAACTAATACTGTGAGCAAACTAACTTCATTTACACTTCGCCGCAAAATGCATACAGGTGGCGCTTTTCGCATCTGATTAACAGGCGTTAATAGGTGTCAAGTTAGCATCGGGGAAGTTGTAATGTATTTTCAAAAAGCAGAGACTCTTAAGTTGAGTGTGGTAGCAGTAGTTTACTCAAAGGACAAAGTGGGTGTATATTAGGGGTAAAAAACCTCAATTTTTGTATTAATGATAAAAATAAGTTTAAGTAAAAAACTGGACCCTATTTTCTGAAACGTAATATTTCACTTGAAAGAAGAGTATATGTAAGGAAAAAACGACTATTTAATTTGGCACTATCTATCCTTATTCTAAAATGGCAAGAGTTTAAAGACTGACACTCAAAAAATCATTAAAATCATGATAAGCAAAATTAAAATGCCTCTTATTCAAAATCTAAGAACTTTATTGCCAAACAAAATAGTCGTTTTGTTAAATAGCATTTAAAGAATATAACGTGAAAATTTCAGAAAATTTGACCCGGCCAGAGAGGAGTTAAATTCTTTGGAAAGTTTGAAATTTGGAGGAAAAGAAGCCAGGAAATTGGGTGATTAGCATACATTTGCATAAAATAACACTTCAACTTTCAACTGCTTGACAAACTACAGTTGAACCCAACCAATACCAATGTTTTAATCTTCGGTTAACAAATTAATTATAATTGAATAAATATTCACAAAAAAGTGATTTTTGAGCAAAATATGCTGTGTTTGGTGCAGCGCCTCCTTAAAAAGCCGAGAGTACTATTGGCCTATTTAGCTATCTTGTCAATGTGTGTATTCCATGAGAGATTTGAGCCTAAGTACACCCCTACGTATTTTGCAGACTTTTCAGTTTTGAGATTATAAATTTTTAAATGATATTCAAACTCAATTGATGATTTTGATCGCGTAATCCGAATGATGCTACATTTTTCTGGATGAAACGACATAGACCCAAGGTGTTTTCCAGATCTCTAATCGACGAAGGGCATTTTGTAGTGCCTCACAATCTCTGTCTGATTTGACCTCTCTATACACAACACAGTCGTCAGCAGAGAGACGCGTTTTAGACAGGACAATTGAGAGAGTTCATTGATAAACAGTAAAAACAAAATATAGGAGTAAGTGCATTGCCCGGAGAAACACCATTCACAACAGGTACTGTATCAGATATTATCCCATCCACAATCACTTTTTGAGTTCTGTCAGTCAAAAAGGAGCATATCAATTTCAATGTATTACCCCCAGTGCCGTAAAATTCAAACTTACGAAGAAGTCGTTCGTAAGGAATCCTATCAAAGGCCTTACAAACGTCGAGGATAGCAATGCCATGTTTACCTCTGTCAAGAGCTGCTGATAATTCATGGAATAAGGCAAGAAGTTGCGTTTAACAATTATGGTTCGCTCTAGAGCTATTCTTGCAATCAGTAAGTATTTGATGTTGCTAACAATAAATGCGCTCCGGGTATCAAATCCGGATCACAAGATTTATTAGGGTTCAATTGCCTATAAAAGTTTACTCACGCCTTCTGCAGTGATGGTAATTTCCGGGATTTGAGGATATGGATTCCCCGTTGGTATTGAGATATTTGTTCTATCGAACGGTACTTCATTAAGAATATTGGCTTTATCCAGTGGATCAGAGAAACCTTTCTTTACAAAAATATTTCTCTAACCACTATATTCAAGTGATGAAGAACATTCTTATAAATTTTTAAAGATATATAAGTGTACCAATAATTATATATAATCTCATGGTAATTTTCTGTTTGACGTCATCGTATACGGAGCCGTACAACTTAACGCCGAAGGCGAGAGGTTGTGCGGCTCCGCGAAAACACGATGACGTCAAAGAGAGAAAATTTCCATTAGATTATATTTTATCACAAATCGAAATACTACACTGACACGAGTGTAATGGAATTTTTATCCACCATGGCTATTGACAGTTTTCTTTGAACAGGTCAAACTTCCAATAAAGTCATGTGTAAAGCTCAAAATCATGGGATAATGGATAATTGAATGTAAATTATCTCAAAAACTAGATTGGGAACAGCTATTTAATAAGCTATAACATATATGATTTCTAGATGTCACCCGTTCTTTGTCAAACCCGGCTACAGTTGCATGCAAGAAATGGAGCAAAATAATTTCTTTCAAAGGGCCTCTGAATCGTAGACACAGCGTTGGCACAGTCTGGGCTACAGTCTAAGGAGCAACACATGACACACATCAGAAGAACTTAATGTAACAAAATAATTTAAAGAACAAAAAAATAAATTTCAACTAAATGTTCAATCTCTATACACTCTGTCAACCGACTTTAAAGTATCTCATCACTAGAGGGCGCCATAACCACAGAGAACTCAACCCTCATCAAGAGATACAGTCTCCATACACCCGGGTAATCATTACGCTCTGATGTTGAAAATCATAAACATTGAAGTATGATATCAAACAATCATCAATTTCCCTTTTGGTACTATACGGGTAGACTGATTACAGTACACATTGTACAGGGTGTAAATTACACTCAGAACTTGTAAACTCTATGAAATGAATAATTGAATCGCACTGTCCATTCAAGTTATTCAAACACAAAGTGCTCGACCTTACAGAAATTATCTACAGTCCTGGCAGTAGCAGCAAGAAATTCCTTCCAGTTCTGATAACCGCGATCGATCGTTGTTCATTCCCAGCGACGTTCCCTCAATGTTTCTGTACCACGAGACAATGACGTCACTAATGGAAAATTCCAGATCACATGTGGATGCAGATCCGCACAAACGATGGTCAATTTCTTCCTATTAACCCTACAGATCACTACTTTCACAAAAGACTTGTTTCACAGTCCTCCTGCAATCGTTGGGTCTCTCCTCTCAATTTGTAAAAAGTGCACGCTCATAGTGCTCTTTTTCAGCGAACTGTTCTGACACAGAAATTTCTGGATCTAACACAATTGACGTATTGACGGAGTATCGCCATCCAGACAGTTTTTCTTTATAAGTTCTCAACTTTTGAAGAGGATGGGAAATGTTCAGTTATTACCCGATTCTCTGAGAACTATCGCCGGCAAAGGCCATAACACTTCAACTTGCAGAAGTGCGTCCGAGATAGCGTTCCACACTGACGCGATAAAATCGGAAGAAAAAGTGTCGACATTGTACAAAAACGGTCACCACTCTGACAATTTGATGCGCCAGTCAGGGATGTAAGATGTATAATAATAAGGATGCAAAGGATGCACTCGGGCATTATTTTCGTAATAACCTCATACTATCGATTATTAGAGTCTCAAAATCGCCGATACATGTATTTATCAGCCTGAGGTAAAATATCGGCAATTTCGCAGACCCGGGGTACCGCGAAACAAGGGAGGTCATTCTAGTATCGTCTGGTATCGATACACCCGAGATTATGTATGATAGAATTATGTTTGACTTCAAACTTCGATGCTGGAAAGTATATGTCCGATATTTAAACATTGTGCAAAGTCGCATCTTTATCGTGATTTGACCTTGATGGCCATTTGCCGTGGTCATCCGTAAATTTTACTCTTACGTTAGATATTTTTTATTTGTCTTTTAAAGTGGGTTTTGATACTTCGGTATTGTTTCTCTTCATCAGTTGCCCAAATTATTTATATTCTTTGGATTTGGATATAGTCATCTTCCCTCATAGTCGAGAAGCCAGAATAGTTTTTGAAAGAGTCAACTATTGTATTGACATTGGTGTTTGATCCGGGTATTTGTGCTGCCAAAACTTACCCATCCCTGATCGGAGTTCTTGATACTTAGTTTTTCCGTGTCGGCACATATTTCAAGCCCTGCTTTTCGCAATGTTAGAAATATTTGTTATTAGGGGCTGTTTTGAGGGATAAAACGTTTTATGTGACTGTTTTTAACCTTTCGCTGATTCGTTTTTTGGCACCGATATAAGTTGCCCCAACTTTTGGCTTTGATAGTCATCGTTATTTGCTTTCCTTTAAAAGAATTAAAAGGCATAAAAAGTTTGACGTTAAGATGTTGAAGTGGTGTCACTTTTATTTTTTCAATAAAATACTCTAGGCCCCTTTACTGAGTGCGGGTAAAAAATCTGCACTATATTTGAACTGAGGATCGGATCAGTTGATTTCCTTCAGGGCCACTGATTTTTTACAGTTGCTGGTCTGCTTGGCCAGTAGAGATTTTACGTGGGTTTCGCACACTGTTTGAAGGTCACATTGTAATTTTTCTGATGTCAGCATATACTGTTATGAGTAGACGTGAAAATATAATGACGTAGGGTTCTAATATTACTTCTTATTTAAATACAGAGACATGCGATACACTTTTATTTCATGATGACACGTAATATAATTATCAAAGGTGCAAAGAAAACTACCAAACCAGCATTTTCTCGAACGTTTTTAGTATAGAATGGAATGATCTAGACATTTTATTTTGAAAAATATAGCACCAATATACTACATTTTTTCAATACAAGTTCCAAAAGCTGTTATGAAATTTTAGAGAAAAGGATAATACTACAACGTCTTTTTGCCTGTTTGTGTCTGATTTATGCCACTTATTATGAAGTCTTTTTTAGGTTCAGTAGCAGCCATTTATAGCTTCCCGTATGGATAACATATACTTAGATGTTGAGTCCACTTGAGCTACATTGGTCGAGGTACGGTACCATGCTTCATGTTTTGGATTTTCTTTGAGGTTTTTGTTCGTTTCACTGTAATCATGTGTTCTGTCAATAGACAAGTGCTTGACTTGGATGTTACTTAAATTACCATTTCACATGCTACCCTTTAAAGCCCCCACTCAATTATCAGATTTATCTAATATAAATATTATTTCCTTCATAAAATATTCAATGGAAAACGAAAGAATGACAAACTGTTAATGGGCAGTTGACAAGTGCACATTCGCTAATGCGAGAACCAGGGATAGAGAAGGGCGCCTTAAATCTTAAGCCTTCACTGTTGGCAGCATCCTTTTCGCTTTTTTCTAATTGGTAAACTAACAACCAGTCCCCACTTGAACAACAAAAATGTACGTGATCACATAATCAGGGTAATAAACAATCCAATGAATGAGATTAGAAAGGACAGCTAAAACATCGGTCAAGAAACTGTACAATATTTACAGAAGCCGATAACAAACACGTTGATGTCGGCTACTTACTATAAAGACAAAATCAAGTCTTGCCTTGTCTATCAGAAAATAATTTCTTTCAAAGCAATGACAGAAAATCGTTGTTTTCATTAAACAGACACACCATCATTACGCAACGAAAAGTTACAATCTAAGGAGAGAAACGTAATTTGAGTTGTACTTAAACATTTCATGAGAAACCTTGAACGTTATAGGCGATTGTGATAATCACTAAGTAAGGGCTTGATATTTATGCTAACTCAAAGAAAATAATCAGCTAGAAAGCCGCACGATACTATAGAAATAACGGGCGACACGCTGACCATTAACATTTATTTGTGGGCAAGGGCGAGAGGAAAGCCAAAAATTAACAAGCCGAGCCCGTTAATTTGGCTTTCCTCGAGCCCGCGCCCACAAATAAACGTTAATGGTCAGAGCGGAGTCTGTTATTTCCATTATATTATCAGCGAACCCAAGAAAACCGTCAAAATTTGCGAAAATTTCAGGAGCGAACGACAACTGGGCCCCAGAAACTGAGCAATACGCGACGCACTGTCACGCGCGCTGTAAAAAATTGGCAAATCCGAAGATGTTTTCAGGAAAAGTATCTCACCTTGACCTACTAGTACTCCATTTTATTTTGTGATTGATTATGATTTACGTTTGAGGTGTAAAGTTACGATACTTTGAGTTGTTAATCTCATTATTCATATTCACGGGCATGTAAACAAACCATTACTGTGTATTTGTGGTCAGTCACGTGGTTCAGCTCGACCAATCAAAATGCGACTGGGCAGGGCATGGTAATATAATGCCAATTAAAAACATGTGGCCTTATGTAACAGTAGTTTACAAATGTTCAAAAAAACACATGGCACATGACGTTTAGGGGATAGTGATTCGTGAATGAAGACGTATTCAGCATTCAAGTAAGAGTTGAATTTTAAAGACTTTCAAAATCACATACTCACTGCGTCAAGAATTATATTTAAATCCCAATTCTCTATTAAACAGAGTGTGTGATCAGACTGATCATTTCATACTGTACTATACAGATGATGCAAGTACAATTTCTATCGAAACATTTTCATTTTATCCGTTTGAAGATTATTTTACTTACCTTTAAACGTCATTTTGAATGACAAACGGAAGTGAAGGATTAACATTAAGAATACCAGGAAGAAATTTTGAATTTTAGTGATGATTTCATTGACAGATGTTCCTTTTTTTCGAAAATGAAATTCCAATCAGTGTCTCACTATGCTATCACTTGTGTGCATCGTTGCTTGACAGTTAGAGAGCTTGGCAAAACACCTTTGCACATTGTTACAATGTAATGAAGGTACTGAGATAAGTAGAAGCATATCCATCGTTCCAGGGTTATTCTCAGCAAGAAAGATCAATACATTAAAGTCGTTTGTTCGGCTTTAATTATACTTTCCTGCGTTTCGTTTTGTTCACACTTTCATCTCATTAATATCGGACAGTTCTCCTGTAATTTGTAATCAAACGTTTTCATTGCTATATTTGCCTTTTTTGTGTGGGCGCTGGAGCGTTAATTTATATTCACAGCAGATCGGCGATGCCGACGTTAATTGAGGTCGACACTTTTAGCTCAAAGCATTCACTATCATTGAGTTTTCATGTTTCTTCTTTGACACCTCATTGGCTTGAATATTGTATTATGCTATTCGACTCTGCATATCTAAAAAGTGAAAAAGTAAAAGATCTGATCAAGTGTTCACGCGGTTGACAAAACGGTGCCTGCCCGATAACTTTACGTTTTACCTTGAATCATGCCATGGGACGGACTGAAGAGAAACAGCCTTGTTCAAAGGTGAGCAAATGTCAAAGTAGCTTGGAGGGTCATGAGTGGCGCTCATTCTTCTAATTCTTCACATAGTATTATATCGGGAGGTCAGCAGGTCATTGATGTCGTTAGACGAGAGTAAGATGTAATAATCATTGAAGTTCCATTGCCAAACAATGTCAGGTTTGGTCACAGTGTCTGACTGCATCCAAACAATATGAATGTCTCTTATTTGATAAAATGTTTTATCTGTTGCGTCCAGTTTATAGCATCGTCCTCTGATAAATTCATTGGTTGGAAGCGCTACAATGCAGAGGTCAAAAGATTACCGTAAAGCAATTGAAAAAAAACCCATGTGCCTTCCCCAACCACCTATGCCTGCCAATGAAATGGTACAATATTTGCAGGAAAGAGACACCCAGTTCTTATTTGATTTTAAAAACAGTTGATATAAAAATTCGATGTCAATTTGCAACACTAACTTGAAGATTCGTTCCTTGTTTTAAAACGTGATTGCTTTACGCCAATTCATCTTTCATAAAATGTTAAATGATGAAATCTCACTTTCCGAAATGATTTAAAGTTTCGACTGACTTTCATTAGCCACAAACTTCCTTATTAGTTTCAAATACAGGTCGTTTACTCTAAGCACTTTTTACATCTTTAATGAAAATACATTTTATACCAGGAAATCAGGTGGGTGCGCGCGATAGTTAGAAGAACCCAGTTAAACAGAAACTTCCGATTTAAAAGCCGGATTATCGTAAATCTATGCATATGTTAAAAAGCCACACTACTGATCAGTCAAAGCGGTGCTGTGAGAGTTTCAAAACTCCCGCCCAGTGCAGTGTAAGCAAATGGCTGCATCATCAGGAATCCACCTATTGTGCGCCCACAGTCCTGTAACTTCCCGTTACACCAATCATCGGCCATGCTTAATTGAGCCGCACCTTCAAACCCCTCACCATCATAGGGGGATGTACGGAAAGCAACGCCTACATAAACATACTATCAGTTAGTAGCATGAACAGGTTTTTTGGGGTGAGGGGTAAAAATGTTGCGATGTAACTTATGAGAAGACAATTCTATGATTTATTTGGCTTCCATGGAGTGATCGAAAAAATCTGCTTCTAGCAAGTTTGCTACAAAGACTTGCGTGTAATAAGAGACTGAATGATCCCACTTACCGTATTAAGTAATATGCGAATCACTTAATTCCGATCAAAGTTGGTGCATTGCTCTAATAACACTATTTTAACGGAGAAAAGCGTGTGACATTATTTGCCTTTTACATAGTGACTATAGTTTCGGTATAGGAGGATACGGAGTCCGATCAATTTGGTTGTAATTGGACAAGATCGGACTTTGACCTCTCAACACATTTATTTCGACCTGACAGAGGCAAAACAACAGAATATTTCACTTTTTCAAAAACCATACATCTAACGATGAATAAGTCACTCATTGTATGATATTTAGTGCAAAATGTTAGTATTTACATGCTACATGGTTTAACGCACCCAGCGAACACACAGAGCGCCTGCCTGATCTACATGCAATCCCGAATAGCAATGTACGACCGGGAATTCTAACAATGCTATACTTTCAATTTTTCATGTACTCGTACTAGAATGTGTACAATATTTAGGTTTTTTGGAAATATGACATTAAACTGGTCAAATAATAATTTCCGTTCAAGGTAATGCATTTATAATACCAGGTCCATGGGACATTTGTGATTTACAAATTTAGGTAGGACAATCCTAAACCACTGATAGTTAGTGGTGGTACCAGGTGTCCGGAATGGGTAAGCGTACCCTGCTAGAATGCTACACCCGTCAGGAATGGTCGCCAAATTGTCTAAATATTGTATGAAATGATACCGGATATGAATCACTGTAATAAGTCAAAGCAGGGAATGCTGTCGCTAATCATTTGAGTGACCGAGGTGTCAAATATGGCCACATATCGACCGTAGAACTTTTTGAAAGTCCTAAGTCTTTTTTGATGTGTGTCCCTGTCTCACTAATTTTGATGCCAATGAGCTGTGTCTCAGTTGAAAATCACACAGGTTCATGTCCTTGTACACCGTACGTTTTGGTGTTGTCTCCGACGCCATGCATTCCATAAAATACAACTGCTAAATGACGTATTCAGACATGCATCCTGATATTTTTGAATGGCCTTATATTATTCCACACATGCTGTATTTTAATTTCTTATTTTTTTTTTTTTAATTTCTTATCCCCTAGCACCTTTTTCTAGCTCATGGTCATTTTTCTGCTGCACTTTAACTTGCCAAAATTATATTACAGCTCTTAATTAAAAGGGATCTCTTTTGATGTTCGAAACTACAGGCCGATTTCAGTTTTACCTATCTTCAGCTAAATATTTGAAACACTTAAAAATAAGCAGCTTATCTCGTTCCTAGAAAAACATAACATTCTATTACAAACTAAAAACAGCTTTAGAAATATACCTAGCACAAAACTTGCCCTGGCAGATATTTTTGCAGAATTGACAGATCAAATGAATAATGGTTGCACCACTTTTGGTAATTTTGCAACCGTAAAGAGGCATTTAACACTATCAAACATGATATAATTTTTCAAAAAGTCGACTTTTATGGAATTAGAGGACATTCGCTACTTAAATTTGAATATTACTTCGATAAAAGCAAGCATAGCAACCTGTAATAAATGGAATAGCGTCGGAACCACGTTAAATTAAATATCGAGTTCCACAAGTAGCTGCTTTAATTTCATAATTTTTGCTGATGACACAGATGTTTTTTAAATCTTCAGACTCTCAAAGACTAATCTCACCCATGTTAAAAGTGAACATGGCGAATAAACTAATTGTTAACGTAGAAAAACCAAATGACATTGTAGTAAAAACACTTCAAAAGCGTGTAACCTTACATGGTAATTCATACTTTTGAAATCAACAGATTAAGGAAGTTTCATCAGCTACTTATCTCGGTGTAACAATTGATGATTCCCTTTCCTTGAAACCACACATAACAGAAGTGATAACAAAAATAACCCCCAAAGTTAGAAGTATCTCACGTCTCCGACATTTCGTTATAAAGTTTATGCTAATCAAACTCTACAATGTCTTCATCCTACCAAACTTAACTTACTGCTTAGAAATATGGGGAAATACTTACGCCACTTAACTTGAACCTGTTTATGGCTTACAAAAGACAATTGTCCAATTGATCACTTCTTCTGATTTTCATACCCACTCAAATCCCCTTTTTCTTCAAAAAGCATCTTCCATATTTTCAAACCAAATAAATACTGTTCTTGCCATTTTATTTTTGACTTCAAAAATAATGGTTTTCCAATCACTATTCACAATTGTTTTAAACCGTTCAGTTGAGCATTGCAATTACTGTATTCCAAGAACTAGGCCTACAGTCACTCAACAAAACACTAAGTACGCGGCAATCAAACATTGGAATTTTCTACCATTTTCATTCAAGCAAATAACGTGTAGACAAGGGTTTAAAGTGGAATTAAGTAGCTGTTTGATGAACACAGAATAATTTGTATACCTTTTCTTGATTTGTCTACTTATTTTATTTTTCATAATCTCTTTGTCTCTCACATGTATTTTTTATCCTTACTCAAGCCCTTTATGGCGCCATCGTATACTGTAATAAGTTGATAGTGGGCCATTGACTCGACTAGTCCCAGTGGACTATTTCTCTTGTCCAAACCAGATAAAGTTATATTTTCACTGCAATACAGCCCTTGTACATTTATTTGGTTAAATAAAGAGTTATATGTATTATAAATCATCATATTGATAACTATAGATAAAATGACGACTAAATCATAAACTGGAGCTTTTTATGACAAAAGTTAAAAATAAAATCATAGACACTGAATATTGAGATAAAACAACTTAATAATGAATAAGTAACTAAATAATGACAATAACTACAAAATAATGACAAGATACCCACATAATGGCATAACTGTGATACAATCTTTGAAGTAAACACATTTAATATCATATCATCTACTGACTAAATTTTCACACAATGATGAAATAGTACAATCAAATTTATACAATAATAACCCAATAATGACTCAATAATGACTGATTAATAAAATAATGGCACAGTAATGATCATACGTTCCAACATATAGAGATTAAGTTAAGAATTAGTATTGACGTTTTCTAACTGAATATTATAATAATCAGTATAAAAAATATGTCAGTAGCTTCTGACCAATGCAGCATGAAATTTCTGAAAGTGATTATACAAAATAACCCCCAAAGTTGGAATTATCTCACGTCTCCAACATTTAGTTCCAAAGTTTATGCTAATCAAACTCTATAATGCCTCCATGTTACCACACTTAACTTACTGCTCAGAAACATGGGGAAATACTTACGCCACTTAACTTGAACCTGTTTATGGCTTACAAAAGACAATTGTCCAATTGATCACTTTTTCTGATTTTCGTGCCCACTCAAATCCCCTTTTTCTTCAGGTAAACATCTTCCATATTTTCAAACCAAGTAAATACTGATCTTGCCTCTTTGTTTTTGACTTTAAAAATAATGGTTTTCCAGTCACTTTTCACAATCTTTTGAAGCTTTTATTGAGCATTGCAATTACTGTATTCCAAGAACTAGGCTTACAGTCACTCAGCACAACATTAAGTACGCGGCAATCAAACTTTGGAATTTTCTACCATCTTCATTCAAGCAAATAACGTGTAGACAAGGGTTTAAAGTTGGATTAAGAAACTATTTGATGAACACATAATAATTTGTATACCTTTTCTTGATCTGTCTATTTATGTTATTGTATTTCTCAATATCTCTTTGTCTCTCACATGTATTTTTTGTCCTTACTAAGCCCCTTATTGCATCATTGTATACTGTAATAAGTTGATAGTGGACCATTGACTCGACTAGTTCCAGTGGATTATTCTCTTGTCCAAACCAGATAAAGTTATATTTTCACTGCAATACAGCCCTTGTACCTATATTTGGTTAAATAAAAATAATTATAAATCACCATATTGATAAAATGTTGACAAAATAACGACTCAATAAAAACTAAAGCATACATTTTATAACAAAATTTAAAAATAAACTCATAGATACTTAATATTGAGATAAAACAACTTAATAATGAATAAGTAACTAAATAATGACAATAACTACAAAATAATGACAAGATACCCACATAGTGGCATAATTGTGATACAATGTTTGAAGGAAACATATTCAATATCATATCATCTACTGACCACATTTTCATACAATGATGAAATAGTACAAACTAAATAATCAAATTTATACAATAATAACCCAATAATGACTCAATAATGACTGATTAATAAAATAATGGTACAGTAATGATCATACGTTCCAAAATATAGAGATTAAGTTAAGAAATAGTGTTGACGTTTTCTAGCTCTATATGTTATATAATCAGTATAAAAAATATGTCATTAGCCTCTGACCAAAGCGGCATGAAATTTCTGAAAATTTAAAAAAATATCAGAACCTCTAGAACAACTTGATAGCTTGATAGATTGATTTATCGCAGTATCTGTTATTTGAGTTTCAGGGGAATATTTCACCTCTGCCATTTTTTGTTACGATATCTTTATTTGACTGTTTCACTCTTGGACATTTTATTCTCTGAAATAAGTCACTGCATTGCTTTGATATTTCATTTGCAAGTTCTTTCAGTGGGTGTTGCTATAAAAATCTATCATTAAAATCATGAGTGACATGTTATTCTTTATTTCTTTTGTTTAAATTTTTAGAATAGTGGGACATCTGACCACTGTCTAGCTGAAAAATGAATGCACTTTTGTGTATGAAACTTACATAAAAATAATCCCCACTTATAAAACTTGTCAACTTGATTGCCTTTAATAAGTATATTACATTTTTAGACACATAATTTTGTTGTTTCAATTAAATGAACAATTAAAGACTGGGTTTTCTCTATTTAAGCTGAGAACAAAAGGAGTGACACAAAATTCCTGAGAATATTTGTATCATTTTTCGATTAGCACCTGGGAGCATGACACTCGTGAGAATATGTTTTGTTCATGAAATCACCTCCTTTATATAAAAGGCCCTTCGATACGATTTTTATGCTACCTAAAGCCCCATTAACGATGTATCACGGTTTTAATTGAGGTTTTATGCGCTGTATGTTTCGCATGTTTGAATGTGTGCGTGCGTGTGCTTTGTGAACTCTTAAGTTGTGTCAAGGAATCGCATTTAAAATTGGCAACGACACCACGCGCGGCTATTGACCAATTATTTTTGACTATCGACTATTGTTTGAGAAGTCGGACGGTTTTGAACACGCTGACTTCTTCGCCGTTGTCTATGTTGTGATGAATCTGATGGAGAAGTTACTTGATTATTTACCGTGTCTCCAGACTCATTAGAGCTATTTGAAGTTACTGGATTATTTACCGTGTCTCCAGACTTATTAGAGCTATTTGAAGTTACTGGATTATTTACCGTGTCTCCAGACTCATTAGAGCTATTTGAAGTTACTGGATTATTTGCCGTCTCTCCAGACTCATTGGAGCTATTTGAAGTCGAATTATTTGCCGTCTCTCCAGACTCATTAGAGCTATTTGAGACCCTCATTTTGCACTTGATAAATTCCTTTACATCAAATTCGAAATATTTCAGAACAATTACAATGGGTAGTGCAACAGGAAATACAGATATTATTGTTAAATAACAATATACCAGAACATACATTCCGTGTTCCAATTGTTTGCACATTTCTATATCTGCAAATACGCACGAACCTTCTTTTGGGATATATTTTTTATGTTTTTCTGCCAATTCCTTCATCTTGGGTGAAAGTGTACTATGCACACACCAAAATGTATTATCTTCGCTTTTAATGACGTTTTCTTTAACTTCTGATTGTTGTTTGATTGTATCATTATATGCGATTTGCATCTCCTTGCAAGTGATACCCGCATGCTTTCCCTGTAGTATATACCAGTCAACTCTTCTGGCCAATTCTTTTAGTTGTAGGCCAGCTTCATTGTGCAGTTTGGTCTTCTCTGCAGGATTATGCTTAACATCATCCTTTACTGTTGTTATAGCTGTGCTGGTAAGAGCAAACAGAGTCACGGATAATGCTGCAATGACTTTGACTGGATGCCTTTCAGAAAAACCAATTGAAGTGATGACTGCTCCACTGCTGATAGAAACTACTGCCTGACAGACAGATAGGATGTACGTGAGACATCTATCCAGATCCTCATAGTAGTTAGCACTGACGTAATGTGCACGACTATGGAAGTACAAGCCAAATGAAATACTCTCCAATTCTTCGACGATAGGTTCACCTATCGGACATGATGTGTTATTCATGGTGCTTAGAGTATATGCTGGAGTCACCTTTAACATAAGAAAGGGACAAACATATGAAGTAAAGACATACCCACTAACCATTTCAATTCAAGGTAAATATTTCCAAATCAGTGAGATATTTATCTGTTACGGAACAAACGACCGTCCCGAACTGGTGGTGATACTAGGTGTTTGAACTGAGTTAAAGACCACCCTGCTACCACATCTAAGAATGTCACATCTGTAACGAAGGGGAAGGGGAAGACAAGCATCTTTACTGAAGCTTACCAGGCTACCCTCGTTAAACAAGGTTTAATAAAATAAAATAAAATAATCATGTCATGTTTATATTAAGTGATTGCGACAGCAGGTAATGACTGGTAGTATTAAGTCATTATAAGGTATGTACCCGAACACAACTTATAGATCCGCACTGAGCTGTCACAGATTGGTTTCAGAGCTGCAGATCACAGCAGTTCAAATGCCGATCTGCACAGAATATAAGCTTATGGAGCTGTGATATGTCCGCTACAGATTAAAATATCACTGAAAGACAAAATTCAGCTTTGTGCAGCTCTTAGCAGATTGATTAGCAGCCATCATGCAGCTTCAAAATCATCTTAGGTAAAACTTTGTTGACACTATACTAGTTATAGCTCAACTTCAGAAATTTTAAATCCAATTTGTTCAATACTACACACGATTGTGCAGTACCTTATCCCAAGCTTGCCGGTACTCTAAGCTTGCGTGAAGTGAAGAGCAAAGCTTGTCGTCGATGAAGATTAATCCAATCTTTATTGCAAATCTTGAGAAAGGGTTTGTCTCCAAAGCTTGGAGCAGGTTTAATGCCGAATCTTAAATCAAGCGTACCTGAGATTGAACTTCAGTGAAGCTTTGCATTGAACCTTCACCTATTAAAACGGCAAACAACAAAGCTTTGGAAAACGAAGACACGAAGTTTGGTCAATATCGCGTTGTATTCGAGTGATGTGTCTAAATTGCGGACACATCATGTGTAATAACCCCTTTATCATACATACATACATGCATATTGGTAATGATCATTTGCCTGGTGAAGTTCCGATATTTGAAACGAAATCGACAGAAATGGGCCCTTGCTTATTCCCTGGGCTTATTCGCGTTGTATTTAATAGAAAGTTGGTTGCGAAGGAGTGGTGACAACCGTTCAACTTGCTAATATTATTCCGCTATTGGGTCATTCCACTTCACTGGGTGGTTGTGGTAAAATTTCAGAGCGATCAATTTAATTATTAAGATGTCAATACGGGTTTTCATAATTTGAAGGTAGTTTATATTGATGTAAAGTATCTCGTTAAAAGTAAAATATAGGCTGGAGTGTGTAAAGTGATTAATTTTTCGTACTCTGCAAAACACTCACAGCCCTTCATGAAAGTTACGAGGCCTACCGAAAATCAGGTCAAAATCGACCTTGCGCAGCGCATGGAGATATTCAGATTCTACGGCCTCTGGGCATCTACGTACGAATGCAAGCAGAATGTACACAGGGTGAAAAAACGAATTTATGCCGTATAAGTCGACCCATAAATGATCCATAAATTGTAAAATGTGCGTTTATGCAAATTTTCGTCCGATTTACGTCAAACATATAACGAAATCCCATTTAGTACAATTTTATGCACATTTTTTTCGGCTTAAATGAACAGTCTGAAATGCATAACTTTGTAGCGCTCTTAAAGTTAGTGAAAATACCTTCAACATCAAGTATCACATTTTCCTATGTCATTAAATAGTAAAATTGACAACGATGGATGGTACTTTAAGATGTTATTTCTGAAAACAAACCAAAAAAATCTTCTATATGGCAGCATATACGTGGAAAATTAAATCCTAGGTTGAGGATAAATGCGACCTTTATGTTTCACGCATATTTGTATACAAAATCTACTTTTTGGCGTGTAGTTTTCGGAAATGAAAACAATAGAAAGTTTTCTCTCCTTTTCAGACCCTAAAGTTTGTAATTTTAACGGTAATTTATAACAATATCCAAGTTTGTTTCGTTTCGTACTTCGGTATATGTCTCATGAAAGTGATCATAAAGGCACCATAAATGTTTTCTAAAAATAGTCATGAAAGTTCGACGAAACTTGTGATAAATTTGTAATCCATGTTTGCATTGTCAAGATTTTATATGATCTTTTTTAATGTAGACCTAAACGGGAGCCATCAGTTTCTCTGTCAATATAAAATCTTTCACGATTTTTGCAAAAAATAAAAATTTAATTGCTTAATTAATGGACAAATATCTGAGCTGAACTTTGTAAGTATGATTTTTGTTCTTCGTGCCGGGATCGATAGGAAATAGGGATAAAATATGAAGCTGCGCCACGCTATCGATGAACAAATAAGTTACTACATGATTAAACCAGCATAGATAGCAGCAAGTTTCCGTCACAAACGTAAATATATAAATGACGGTTTTACACACACATAAATGCACACATAC